>JAYRBU010283794.1:0-11577 GCA_036023795.1 Vulcanoctopus hydrothermalis
TGATTTTCCTTTGACCAGTAACTTACAACAGTTCAAACTGAACGTTAAATACACAAACCTAACCCAATTAACTGTTTTTCCCCAACTCTAGGCGAGTATAAAAATACTATGAATACTGTTCCTCTACTCCAGAGAATGGCACGTGGCTTAGGCTACTGGGCTCATGATCGAAGGATCGTGGGTTCAATTCCTGGTGCTCCAGTCCACTTGGCTGAAAATGAGTACCAGCAGCACCCTCTCCCTCCAGCTGTTACATCCTCTGATGTTTTGCTGGGTCGGGTCAAGGATGGGAGGGCCAAGGTGTCTTTGTCTGCTTGTGACCGCATGGGGACCTTATACCTTTAGCAAAAGCATGGAATATGCGTATACCAGGTTATCCTCGAATGTGAGGGACAGTTATGGTTTACTTCAGAGAAACAATTTAAAAAAACAAACAAATATGAATTAATTTTTTTTCTTTTCCTTAAACTGATGGTTACTCAAGCAACGTAAATAATAGAAACATCCAATTTTTTGCTTGCTTCTGCTGTCAATAATAATAATATGAAACTGAAGTGGTAGATATGTTCATCGGGAGAAAAATACACACATCTTGCGAAATAATTTACACAAAAACAATAACAGTTATTTTAAACAAGGGAAACAACTTTATTTTTTTATCTTGGACTTACCTCATCCTGAAGGTCATAGATTTTGTTCTCTAAGTCTTGATTTCCTCCTTTTAGCAACAGGTGTCTGGATGTTATCACTTCAGCTTTCTGTATTGAGAAAAATAAATCCTTGTTTACTGTTACTTCAGTATGTTACTAATAAATTTCTATTTGTATTCTCCTCACATTTGAATTCAGTAAGGCACAGAGTAGATGTATTAGCATTCTACTGTTTCAGCTATTTTCCTTGAACCCCACCATACTAATCTATTAGTTATATATAAAAACAATATATTAGTACATACAAGACATATATTAGCTATATAAAATCCATGTATCTAGTACATAAAAATTCATGTGTAAGATATATGTAGTGGAGAAGACCAGTGCATAGTGGTTAGATAAGCTTCCAACTGGTGCTTAACGCTGGTTTCATAGTGATAAGTAGATAGGAAATAAATCCTACTCTGGCTAGAATGCCACACCACAAAATCTGGTACCTATTTCTGACAGCTAGATGCACTGAGGCATGTAGAATTAAGATTTCAGCCAAGAAGCACAACAACAATCTACAGTGGATTTAAACTCAAGATCTATGAGCTGTCAGTCTAATAACATATCCACTACACCATCTGAGTCAGACAATGGTTCATTATATTGATATATCAGTGGCATATTGAAATAGTGTGAGCTGAAACTTATAAAGAAAACTAGAACACTGTTAAATAATTCTTAGATAAACTTATAAAAAAATTCAGAATATTTAATCCTTAATTCTAGTTACAATTTTATCTTTACTTCTACAACAATAAGAAATGTTTGTTTGTGTGTGTGTATATAAACCCACAGCCATCCCTTGCATCCGAGGATGAGCTGGTATAAACATATACCATGCTTTCCCTAAGAGTTTTAGGTGCCTATGCAGTTGCAAGCAGACACAGACACTCTCTCTGCTCTCCTACCTTTGACCCAGTGGAACATCCGGGATGTGATAGCTGGAGAGAGAGAGGGCTGCAACATGTAGTAAAGTGCTTTGCTCAAGGACACAACACACCTCCAGGACTGGGAAACTGAATCCACGACCTTACAATTGTGAGCCCAGTAAAACACACAGCTGATAGAACAATGGACGATGTGCCAGGAAAAAGGAAGTGATATGTGATATACATCACACACAATACCACAGAACATTGTTTAATAAAATAAATACTCTCTACAAATGACTATACTATGTTTATAAATACAGAAAATATGAAATAGACAGAATTGATTTAAATATATTAGTAGCTTGCACTGAATATATGCTCCAGCTACATAGCATTTGAAGTTGGTGACAGGATGCTGGCTTGTGAGTTAAAATGGTTGTCACTTTGCTTTCAGTCACCCTGGTACTTAACTGCATTATTGATCATTCATTTGTTGTAATATTGTTGTAGTTTCTATTATAACTGAAGTGATGATCTACGGATGCAGCTTGGCAGTAAACAAACTATTCTCAAAATGGCTTTTCATGGCAAACTAAAACAATGCTTTATTGATAGCTGTATGAAAGGGGGTTAACTCATTATAACCGTAGTCTTCCAATGGACTCACTATTCCCCCTTTGGCTGACAAAACAATCCAACTTTGTAATCACTAAGATAAGATTGTGGCCTCTGATTTCGACTTAATCGTACAATAACTTCAGGCAAACTAGGTTGTTCTGATGCAGTAGTTGGGCTCAATGTTGTCTCATGTGGTGGAGTAGGTGCTGCTACAGGTTTGGTTGCATGGGACGGAACAACTACATGAGGTGGCATATCACATGGCAGAGGTAATGGTACAGGGTCGTGCTCATGTGGATGTGGCATATAAGTAGATTCACGATCTGTTGAAAATTCATGAACCACGGGGTTTCTCTGATGTGGGTGTAACTGATTAACATGTCTCTGGATAATCCCCTCAAATACAGATACGGAATACGAAACTGGGCCATTGATTCCAAGTATTGTTCCAGGGATCCATTTTCCCCCTTGGCTGTAGTTCTTAGCCCACACCAACTCGCCTATAGCAAAGTTCCTCAGCTGCCTTGAGCCCTTTTGGACATGTTGGTAACGTCGACTAAAGCTAGGTTTAACTAAGTCCAAAGTGCTGCGTAATTTACGATTCATCAACAGTTCCACAGGAGACTCACCAGTAGCAGAGTGGAGTGTAATTCGATAAACAAATTGAAAACGATTTGCTCAAGTCTCGATTGTTTCATGACTTTGAATTCAGTTTCTCGAGAGTTGCTTTGAAAGTTTGGGTGGCCCTCTCTGCACAGCCATTGGATGACGGGTGATAAGGTGCACTGGTTACATGTCGTATGCCATTTAAAGACATAAACCTCCGAAATTCATCACTAGTAAAAACAGAACCATTATCTGACACACAGATGTCTGGCAGGCCATGAGTTGCAAAAACAGATCTAAGTTTTTCAATGGTTGCTAGAGAAGTTGAAGTGCCCATAAGAAAAGCTTCAATCCATTTGGAGTAGGTGTCTACAACAATCAAAAACATTTTGCCTAGAAATGGCCCTGCATAATCCATATGTAGATAGATCCAGGGACCAGAAGGCTTCTCCCAGGGGTGTATTGGAGTACTGGCTGGCATGTTGGCATTTATTGCAGCCTCTAGCATGGGTTTCTATGTCACAGTCCATCTTTGGCCACCAAATGTAACATCTGGCTAGTGCCTTCATCCTGCTGACACCAAGATGAGCCAGGTGAAGTTGATTGAGCACTTCACACCTCAGATTGGGAGGGATAATTACTCTGGCACCCCAAAGTAGGCAACCATCATGGACAGCTAATTTAGAGTTGCATGATGAGTAGGGTTTAGATTCGCCAGACAGATCTTGTCCGTTTGACCAGCCTTGTTTTATGTATTCAACTACATGGCTCATGATTGGATCCCGATGAGTATGGTTGTGCACTTGCTCTGATGTTATTGGCACACAGTCCAAGTCCATCATGCTTACTTCATTTTTGGTTACTGATGATTCCAAACTTGGCAAATTGGTTCCTAGCAGCAGTAATGGAGGGAATTGGTTTGTTTTCGACGAGAGAGAAGTTGAAGGGGCTTATGATCAGTGATAATGGTAAACTTGCGACCAAACGGATTAACACAATAAATAATGGACAGTCCTCTTTCAATCTGAGCATAGTTCCGTTCAGCTGCAGACAATGCCCGGGAAGTGTAAGCAACTGGCCCCTCAAAACCGTCGGGCATAATGTGGGATAAAACCCCTCCAACTCTATAGGGAGAGGTGTCATATGACAACAGGAGCAGCTTATTTGGATCATAATGTACCAGAATGCATGAGGATACAAGTGCTGAGTTTAAATTGTGTTATGGACTTGTAGAAAGAGGTAAGAAAACCACACTGGCGTATACTCCTTTCAATATTGTCATTATTGTTTAGCCCTAGATCAGCACTGATTCAGGAGACTTATGATTAAAGGTGTTTCCAGCTGTGACCATACCAAATTTTTGTCAGATGTATCTCGAACCACATTATCCAATATAACCTTCCTTTCTTTTTTTAAGATGGTAGGGTGTGATTTGAAGATCTGGCTGCTATTTCTAGCAGATCAAGCGACCATGTAGGGGTTTCCTTGTTGGCTTGTTGTTGTTTAGCCCTAGGTCAGCCTTGATCTAGCAGACCTATGCATGATCAAAGGCATTCCATCCATGACCATCTTGTCTTTTTGCCAGACTTAATGTATCTAGAACCATATTATCCAATGTGTCCTCCGAATTTCAAGATGCTTTGAGGGAGCTTTAGCTGCTATTTCTATCAGATTGAGCAACCACCTGGAGGCTCCCTCGTTGGCACATCTCCTGTAAATGTATTATTTCATTTAATACTGTATAACAACAACAATCGTTGTTGTTGTCATCATCATCATCATCATTTATGTAGGCTTTCCATGATGGCATGGGTTGGACGGGTGATTTTGGTCAGAGTCATTTCCCATTTGGAGTCAATCTCCTAGACGGGTCAGTGGCCCTCGTCTCGCTTGTACATTTCATTTGTTTTGGTTTCTTTGGCTGGATGCCCTTCCCATCATCAACCACTTTACAAGATTGTACTGGGTGCATTTTATTGTGGCACCAAACGTTGATATGTAGCAGTTAATTCAATTGATGTACTACAAGAGCACTCAGCACTTACCTGTACTTCTAAATGGGCAATTTTTTGCTTCAGTTCTCCTACCATTTGTGCAGCCTCAGCTTCTTTAATTCTAAACATCATGAGATCTTCTTTTCGCTATAAAACAATGGTGAAATATAATACTGTATGCTACGATAACAGTAACATATAATTAATTCTATAACACCTAAGATATTATTCTATAGCACTTAAGATATTATTCTATAACAGTGAACTATAATTCTATATTAATGCAATATAAGTCTATATATTAAGAGTAAAATATCATACTATAACACTGAAATATAATTCTATAACAGTAAAATATAATTCTCTAATGCTAAGATATTGTTCTATAACAGTGAAATATAATTCTCTAATGCTAAGATATTGTTCTATAACAGTGAAATATATTCTATAATAGTGAAGTATAATTCTACATATGATAGCAATAAAATATAATACTCTAACAATGAAATATATTTTTATAACAGTTAAATATAATTCTATAATGATGCAATATAATTTTATATATTAACACTAAAATATAATTCTATAGCAGTGAAATATAATTCTATAACAATGCAATATAATTTCACATATTAACAAATAAAACATAACTATAAACTATTTCATTAACTTTCAATTGAGAAGATGTAATCTTTTCACTACCAAGCTGCACTCATCCACTCTGTGATCTTACGAGCTTTACAGCTAGCTAAGGGGAACAGAGATAGCCAAGAGCCTTAGCTAGATTACAGTGCCAGCGACATTAGTTTCTACTAAACTACTACAACTACTGGCACATCGTTACAGGCAGCAATCATACCTTACCAGGGAAGGGAAAATAAAAGTTGTTCTTTCCAAGGATATTAGCAATGTAGGTGACATCAGATGGCTACAACAAAGAATCAAAACCAAGTTCTCAGCTCTCTGTCTGTCGTGCTTGGCTATTTTTTCTTGTTGTTTTGGATATCTATCTAATTTCCAGTAATACATGTGAAGATTTTTTTTTTACTGCTTAGTCTAGAGGGAAGGCAGAATCCATCACCCTTTTTCAAGGCCTCCAAAACTGGTAGGAGGGAAGGTGTCCTCAGACTGGAGACCAGGCCTGAATGCTTGCAACAGAGTGGACACTGCTAAAGGCATTCAAGAGCCAGGTGATGGTGTTAAACCGGGCGATGGATTAAGTCTACCACCCAAATAGGCCATGGCAGGATTTTAAATCAGAACGCAAAGAGCCAGAATAAATACTGCGAGGCATCTCATCTGATGCTCTAACGATTCCACCAGTCCACCACCCTAGACTGCTACTTTATCTACCCTGAAAGGATGAAAGGCAAAGTTGACCTCAGTGGGATTTGGACTCAGAGCGCAGTGAGCCGGAACAAATACGGCAAGGCATTCTATCTGATACACAAACGACTCTGCCAATTTGTCACCTTTGAGCTGAATACAGTTAACAAAACACTTGTCAAAGAAGTATAGCACTGTTGCTTATAATGTTGTTGTTGTTGTTGTTTAGCTCCAGGTCAACCCTGATTGAGCAAACCTATGATCAAAGGTGTTTCAGCTGTGAACATCTCATTTTTTTTTTCTTTTTAGGAGTATTTAGGACTACAATATCCAAATATCCAATGTGTCCCTTTCCTCTTGTAAGGCAGTTGGGTGTGATTTGAGAGGAGATTTTGCTGCTATTTCCAGCAGTTCACACGACCATGTAGAGGCTCCCTCATTGGTTTGGATGAGTAACCTTGCTTACAATGGATTTTCAACTGGTACACTTATTTACTGTTATGTGAACTGGATCAGACAGAATTAAGTAAATGTCTTCACCAAGGACTGGTATTAAGCCAACATTTTACTGAGTCAGCTATCCACAAACCTTACTATCTGTTTGTTTTCATGCTAGCATATATTGAATGGTTGTACAGGTTTTGATACTTGCATATGAATGGTTGAAAAAAGTGTTGGTCCTTCATGCTAACCATTCAATCATGAAGTGATAGCGATACATATTTTCCATTAGGTCGACTGAGATGTGTCTTGTTTAAGAACAAAATGTAATTTCAATAGTAAAGTTAACATGGGAGCAAGAATACATTAAATCTAGCATAATTTGAACTCATGGCTTTGCAGTCAGCAGTCTAAACACATGTAACTATACAACTACTGCATCATGGTTATCTTAAAATCAGCGTCTCTCACAAAACACAAGTCTACATGTACAGTACACACTAAAATTGATCCAACATCAATTGTCACATAAGGTCTGAATTCTGAGTGAGGCTGCCAACTTTCTCCAGTAAACTCCAAAGGAATGAAGATTAATTGAGCTCACCAACAGACATGTCTTTCATACACTGGATACTGGGTAGCAAAATGGATGCAACATGCCCTTTATGCCATGCTGCACTCCACACAATCAACTACTGCATGATAAAGTGTACACTGTAGTCCTAGACAGAGTAACAAATCACAGAATTGAGGTTTATGGAGCTCTTAAGTGTTCAATGGGTTACATCTACTCAAATAAGCCAACAAGAAAGCCTCTGTGGTTGCTCAACTAAATCTCCTTCAAATCACACCCTATCAACTTGAATAGGAAGACCACATTGGTTAATGTAGACATGAATACACTATGTCTCCCCCCACACAAAAAAAATAGATGGGATGGTCACAGCTAGAATTCTTTTGATCATAGGTCTACTTGATCAGGGCTGACTTGAGGTTAAACAACATCTACTCAAGCAATAACAACAACATAAAATCCTCTTCAACCAACTCAATTCTCAAATCCAAAGTTATGGAAAAATCTACTCACTTCTGATTCAAGATTATCACCTTCTCTTTTCAAATCTTTGATATTCGACTGTAACATTTTTTCTTTATTTTCTTCTTCTAGAATCTTCTCTTTCAACAGTTTGTTTTCTCCATCCATCCTCCTGATTTGGTTGGAACAAATTTGATTCTGCAGTGAAATAAACGATAAACAGATGATAACAATAGCAGCAGGAACAACAACAACTAGATTAATTCAGTGGAGGTATCAAGGTCAATGAAGCTGTTTGGATGAGAGTAGCCATTATCTCTACCGAAAATCAGATCATCAAAGACTAGATATAGAACACAATGTTTGTCGATGTCAGGTAAAGCTAGCATTGAGATTGCTACAAGACAATAGAGAAAATAGATGACCATTCCCTGCAAGTAAATAATAATAATCATTATCATAAAACTAATCCATTACTTTAGCAGAAGGACCCAGATTTGTAGGTGAGGGGGGTAAAGTTATATCACTGATCAAAACATAGTTTAAATGTAAATATACACCCTGAAAATGAGGTTAATAACCAGGAATATTATAATCTTATTAACAATACATCCCAGACATTTTTGTCATTGTTGTAAAGTAGCTGTGGTCAACTCACAACATAGAGATAGTAATATATACATCATCTTAATAGTCTAGTGTTAGTAACCAGAAAGTAGTATAAATGTTAGTGACTTGGGTGTAGCCTAAAAGTTAGAACTACGTTCTTTATTAATAGTGATAGTATATACTAAGTATAACTGGACAAGCCATTTTTGTGTGTTTGGCTTATGCTGATTGGTTGTTGCTGTCACATAAGTCATGTGTCAGCAGATAGCATTCTATGTTCAAAGAGATTAATTTCGATTGGACTTGCTTTGAGAAGACAAAATATACCACTGGCCACTCTTTTAAACCACAAAAATCAAGGTACAGAGCCTTATCATGTCAGAGGAGTTTAGTGAAATACAGACACTTCACAAGTTAATCATTATGATCTAGCCAGAAACAATATTAGATTTAATGAAGCTGCTGACTTTGCCATAGATAGGGACCAATGGTGAAAGCAGATTGCCAGTGTTGAGTGCAAAACCTGTCTTACATGGCAACAAGAGGGTGTCGAAGATGATGATGAGATGATTATGACTGAATTATTAAGCATATTACTGTTATATAACCTTAACTGTAATATTTTTTCTGATTGTTGTTGTGTGTACATAAGAGTGTGTACATCATTTGCATTATGATGGCTTCAATTAAGGTGGTAGAGAGGCAGAAATAGCAGAAAGTCAGACTAAATAGCATGCTGTATTTAATTTTGGGTTCAACCTATCCACGAGTCAATTTTACCTTTCGTTCCTCTGTTTGGAGTTGATGAAATACGAGTTGATTCAATTGATTTAACCCTTACTTAAGCTCTGTGGCACTGTGTCAGTGACAGGAATTATTACATTGGCTTCAATTATTCAACTATGGTTCATTACTTTGATTTTATTTAAAATAGTGTTTTTTTTTATTGTTTAGATGTCTTATTACAATTAATATTTGTCTGTATTAATGAATTCTACTCAAGCTGACCTAGTCTAGAAGTACAGTGATTGATAATCATCAGCTTTAAATTTGTGTATTAAATCAACTTGCTTGATGTTTTGTTACATTTGTTGTTCAATAGAACCCACCATACTCCAGCAGATTTATGAGACAGATATACACCATGCTTCACAGGTTTTATCATTTTGGTTGTATTGGCTGCAGTTATTGATCTCTGTGTTGTTTCTATAGATTTTATTGCCAAATTCAATTCTTACTGTTTGTTGTAACATAATTGAACTGTGCTGTTCTTGTAATATAATCATGAAGTAGAATGGCTAAAAGGGACAATGGTTCGACAGTTTTGGCATATCAAAATTCTGCCTAAATTGTCATGAGTTTAAACATTGCTACACTCAATGTGTTTGTGTTCTAGGCAAGATATATTACTCTGTACACCTGGCTGACAATACTCTTTACTCCTTCAGAACTGAGTATCTAAAGTGGGTTGCAATGTGATGAGTGCAGTATGATGTGAGTGTATACAGGTGAATATAGTATGTTATGTGCAAGAAATGACTGCAATATGATGCAGTGACATAAAAGTAATGATGTGAGTGTAGTGTGGTGTACTGAGTATAGTGTGATGTTTTCTACTGAGTGTAGTGTGGTCTGCTGACTTGTGTGGTGTAGTGTACTGTGTGTTGTGTTGTCTATTAAGTATAGTGTGGTCTACTGAATGAAGTATGATGAATACAGTGTGGTAAGTGCAAGTGAAGCATACAAGTGTAGTGCAGTGTACTAAGTGTAATGTGTTGAGTGTAGTCTGGTGTACTGAGTGAAGTATGATGAATGGGGTGTGGTAAGTGCAAGTGAAACATACAAATGTAGTGTTGTGTACTGAGTGAAGTGTACTAAGTGCAGTGCGGTGTATTGAACTGAGGTGTGTAGTGTAGCATACTGAATGTAGTTATGGCGTACTGAGTGAATTATGATGAGTGCAATGTGATGAGGAGAACTAAGTGTAGTTGAGTACAATGAAGTGAACGTAGTGTGTTGAGTGGTCTCGTATAATGAGGTGAGTACACAGACTTTGGAGTAGCAAGCAGTTTACAGAGAAGATAGATGCAGCCAGCTAACTACTGGTGCAGTATGCAAATATCAAATGGAAAGGGATAAGCTTTATAAATAGTTTCCCCAAATACTTTACCATCGCTGCAACCACCACAAATAGTACTACTTCCACCTTCCAAATCCTCGTCGTAAATTAGTATAAGTATTTTGAAGTTGACCTTCTAATAAAAAAAAAAATTCTGCTGTTTCCCAGCAACCTGGCTTCGTAATTATTTTAGATTACTCACTCTTATCACTACCACAGCATTCAGTTTATTACTTTTCCCCTTCTATCATTATTTACACTATGCGGACACTGTCCTTTTTGCTTTTGAATTAAGTGTGCATTACCATTTCACCCATCTGCCTCTCCTACCTCCTCTTGTCATCCCATAGTGTGTCTTATTTCGCAAAACCCTACATCAGAATCTTTGCCCAAACCTTTATTCCCAGAACTGCGACTGACCCCCTGGAACTTCCTTCCTGTCTGTATTTTCCCACCTCTCCAGGGTATTAACCTGTAGAAATTTGAGCCAATATGTGACCCTCTATGTGTCGTTCAACCTGCTTGTTAGAAATAGTAGCCAAATCTTCCTTGACCCACACCCTACTGGAAGGACATATTGGATAATGCAGTATGAGATATACAATGTCTGAAAAAAAAAAAAAAAAGACAAGGATGGTCACAGTTAGAATACCTTTGATCATTAGACTGCTTAATCAGGGTTTACCTGGGTCTAAACAACAAACAATGACCTGTAGAAATTCAGGTTAAACAACATCAATCACATTAACCCCAATAATGTGGTAGGCATGCCTCAGAAGCTCATGGGAACTGCTCTACTTACATGGACTAAAATGTAAAAAGTAAAAAAAAAAAACAAAAGCAAAAACATGGTGAATTGGCCGACTCGTTAGAGCGTCGGATAGAATGCCTTGTGGTATTTGTTCTGGCTCACTGCTCTTTGAGTTCAAATCCTGCCAAAATCAACTTTGCCTTTCATCCTTTCGGAGTAGATAAATAAAGTAGCAGTCTAGAGCGGTGGACTGGCGGAATTGTTAGAGAGTCAGGCAGGATGCTTTGTGGTATTTGTTCTGGCTCTTTGCGTTCTGAGTTCAAATCCCACCGTGGCCTCTTTGGGTGGTAGACTTAATTTGTCACCCTTGGGTGCCTTTAGTGGAGTCCACTCCGTTTCAAGCATTCAGGCCAGATTTCTGGTCTGATATCTTCCTCCCTCCCTCCCCCCCTCCCCCCAGTCTTGGAAGCCCTGAAAAAGGGTGATGGGCACTATCCTGCC
>JAYRBU010294646.1:0-11542 GCA_036023795.1 Vulcanoctopus hydrothermalis
CACATATATATATATATATATATATATATATATATATATATACATACACACATACACACTAGTGTATAAGTTGCACCTTTTTTCACGAAAATACAACGTAGAAATCAGCATGAAACTTATCTAGTGAACGTACAAAATATGTGGTACATTGTAAATACCAAATGCAGCCATTCAACACTGTGTGATGCTAGCTGACAGTGCTCAATACCAATGTATGTGATGCTAGTTGCTAGTGTTTAATTAAACACTGTAATGAGACACTCTAACATAAATTACATATGTATTTTCTTGGATTTAGGTGTGGGCAGGCACATGTGTGTGTTTCACCGGCCCTGTGAGTGGTTATTTTGTATTGTTTATTTTTAATGTTTATCATGTGTGATCTAGTTATGACATTATGTCAATGTATTTTTAGAAATTAAACACATTTATGAATGAATGTTTAAAGGGTGTATTCTAGTTTTGTATCAGATTGCAATTGTTATGTGGTTCAATATGAAAAAGGTGTATTGTATTACAGGATGTTCTCTTTTTCGAACAATAAAATATTTTTATATGAAATATTGACGATGAGTACTACTACTAAACACAAGAGAATGAGTTATGAGGCTGATTTTTAATTGAGAGTTATTGAATATGCCAAGGAGTATGGCAATCGTAGAGTTGAGGGGGAGTTTTTAGTAACTGAAAAAGTGGTTAGGGACTGGCGAAAAAATAAAGACACCCATAAGAATATGTCAAAAACAAAGCAGACTGGGCGATATGCCATTTCTCCCCATGAGAAATTAGAAAAGGAACTATACACCTGGGTGTGTGAACTGCGTTCAAATGGACTTATTGTAACTCACATGTTGATTAAAGACCAAGCATTACAGCTTTCCATGGATTCAAAATACAATATCACAAAACTTTCAGACATCAGCAAAGAGGTATTAGGTTCATGAACTGAAATGGATTGACATATTACATATTACGCCAGCGATTGACATATGGATTGACATATTACATATTACGCCAGCGAACTCATATTGTCCAAAAATTACTAAAGGATGTGGATGATAAAGTTGAAAGTTTCCATAAGTTTGTGATTAATAAACATAAAATTTGTGTTTATAATTTGTCAGTAATCGGAAACATAGATGAAAAGTCAATATATTTTTACATGTCAAGCAATGCCACTGTAGACTTCACAGGACACCACTGTTAGTGTCAAAACCACAGGCTACGAGCAACATTTCACGCAAGTTTTCGCTTCCATGGCTGACGGAATTAAGTTAAAACCTATGGTAATTTTTGAAAGGAAAACTATACCAAAGGAAAATATTCGAAATGGTGTACTAGTCAAAGTGCACCCTAAATGATGGATGGACGAAAATTTAACACATGTTTTGCTAGACGAAATATGGTTAAAATGGCCTAGATTTCTACTTGAACCAACATCTTTGCTAGTGTGGGATCAATTCCGTGAACAAATGAAACGAAATAAGGCAAGTTGTTATTGCAGGAGGATGTATGTCAATTCTACAACCATTGAATGTTTCGCTCAATAAGCCTTTTAAAACGCATATCAGAAAGTCGTGGAATACATAGATGGCTTCGCTAAACAAGGAACTAAAGAAGGGGTTACTTTAGAACGACCAGGTCTAGACATAGTTGTTAGGTGGGTGAAAAGCACTTGGGAGAACATACCTAATGATATGATTGTAAAGTCTTTCAAAAAGTGTATTTCAAATACACTGGATGGGACTGGGGATGAAAAATATTCGAATTCATTCAGGAGTGTGAGCAAGAGGACAGCATGGACAGCTCTACTTTAACAGATGTTGAATTGGATGATTATTATTCCACTGGGACAGATCTTGGTGGTAATGTAATGATGCGAGTTTTCAAGAATGACAATAGTGTTGAAAAATGTTTAAGTTTTTCTTGCGTTACTTGACAAAAAGATTATTGAGCTATTCTATGTTGTACATATGGTATATCTGTTGTTATAGTTTATACTAAACTTCATTCGTTTGACTATCACATTGTTTATGGATTTAAATGACATGTGTTGAATAATTATAATTAGTGAGTAAATAAAAATAAAGTAACATTACATGAATATATTTCTGTTAAAAACATATTACATCACAGCATTTTATATACCATTAAATATTGGCTTCAAAAGCAAGCAGTCCATGAAATATAGTTTTTATTCCACACTGTAATAGCACACTTTAACCATTCATTTACGAGTAAATAATCAAGATATCTATGATATTATTCTGCTTGTCCTGACCTTCGTGTTTTCAAGCGTTATGCTTTTAACAACCTTAGCTATTTAACGAAATAGAAGTCATAGTCGGAATCTTTAACGTAATAAGACAATGTTATGAAGATCTATAAATTAATGCATCAAAACAGAAATAAGAACATTTATAAAACGTGTAATTTCCGCTTGTCCCGTCAAACATGTGCTTTACACCATAAAATGTATTTTATATAATTAAAATACGGAGGGGATGGTGTGCACATGCCAGGGCACCCGGAGTGTGTTGCTTATTTTGTTATTGCATGTGATCAAATATGTTGTTACATGTGATTAAATAAATAAAATAGAATTATTCAATATAGAGTTCAGAGTTCATTAACATGGGTTTAATTTGTTAAGAGCTACCAAAGAGTTTACATGTAGCTTTATTAAATATGTTATGGGGGAAAATATGTTTAGGTTTGAATATTTTGATAGCAATTTCATCCAAGTAGTATTGATAAATACAGCCTGCTACTTATATGCAAGTAAGTATTGAGCCAAGAACGTTGTATGTAAAATGGGGTACGACGTATCTACCAATGCGACTTATATACAAGTATATACAGTATAGTCCGATTTCGGACTGTTTCACAGAGCTTGCGTCGTTCCAACTAGACACCTAGCTTGAGCCAGTACAATTCTTTGAACCTGTTCCTACACAAACATCATCATGGTCTAGATCGTTTCGACTTCCTAAAATGAAAGAGGCGTCTTAACATTTCTCGTCTGGAGCTCGTCGCACTCCGTCAATTCCGTTGCTGACATGACATTGTCATCAAGCCGGCAAACAAAGCCGAAACAATAATGGTTTTGCGTACTGATCTCTACAAGGAGGAAAACCTTCAACTTAATGATTACCGATTCTACCAGAAACTACCCAGAGATAGTACCTTTATAAATCAAAAGCTAGGCTCCACCATGGTGCACCAGTTCATTTCCCCTCTGCATCCTCTACAACTACCAACCTCATCCTCAAAACGCCCCGCACTTCCACTATCTACTTCTTCCCCCAAATCCTCAAGCCCAACACTCCCTGTCGTCTAATCTTCTCTGCTTACAGCTCCCCCACCGAACTACTCTCTAGCTACCTCAACCAACCTTTTGTTGCTGGACACCAACCACGCCCTCTACTTCTTCAACTCCTTTTCCTTTCCTTCTGGACCATCTAAACTCCTTTTTACTATGGACGTAAAATCATTGCACACCGTTCTCTCCCATGATGACGGCCTCAGTTCTCAAATATTTTAACCGCCACACCACACTTGAACCCATTACTTCTACACCTCTCTTCCTCACTGAACTCGTCCGTACTTTAAATTGCTTCCCCTTTTCTGTGGATTTCTACAAACAAGTGAGTGGATTATCCATGGGCACTAAGATGGGACCAATTATACCAAACTGTTCGTTGACCACGTTGAAATCTAAATGTTCACCCAGTTTACTGGGCCGACACTCACCAGAGATCAACTCACACTTTTCATATCCTACATCAATTTCCACTCCACACTGGAATTCACTTCCATTATCTCTGATACTTCCGACAACTTCCTAGACATCTGTTTCTATCGACACTCTCCACCTCCCTACAACAGTCTACGACAAACCTACCCTTCCACACCACTCCTTCACTTTTATTTCTCATTCGCAATTTTGTGGCCGTAGTATTAAAACCTCTATATTCTCTCTCTTCGAAGAAGGACAAGTGTCCGAAACGTTTGATTTTCACACTTGGCGGCAAATCAACTCACTATAATTTAATTTTCTTCTACGAACTTTTATATGTGTGTTTGTGTGCAAGTCTCCTTTTCACAGCTTACTGGATGAACACCAACAGCTGAAACTTCGTCTTCATGTATAACTTTATACTGCACATTATATAATACTCATGTTTTGTTGTTTATTGTTAAATTCTTTAAATTTTGGACACAAAACTATCTACATAAGTTAGGCTGGCTCTATACTTGTAATTAATGCTTCATATTTAGTATAAAACATTCTAGCTGAGTTGGGACACCAATAATATACATGGCAAAACATTATAATTCTTAGTTATATAACTTTTTTTAAAACACAAGCCAAGGAGTGAGCCTCTATGTAGTCACTCGTTCTGATGGAATACCTGCCAAATCTCCCTCAAATTACACCCTACAGCCTTAGAAAGTGGATAAGTACATTGGATGATGTGGCCCTAGATACATTATCTAGGGCATGGAGGGGGTCGTTTTTAGTACCATGAGAGAATTGCAAGTGCAGAAGAATATGTGGGGCTGCTTCTGTGCTAAGAAAAATAATGAATCTTTAATTTTACAAATTCATAGGTCTACATGCAATCACACTAAACAAGATTAATTAAAATGTTATGATAAATAGTTATAATGCTTTAAATAATGAAACATCAAAGACACCACATGGTATAATTTACTGAAACTTCTTGCCTTGCATCTTAACGAGAAGAGTGGTTCTGCTTACTTGGGAAAGCTCAGATATGTTAGATATGAGACTGATGATGCAGCAATTCTGAGTTAGTTTGCAAGATTTATTATTCATAAAATTAGCATGCAAGTGGTTCTTGGCTAACTTTAATGTTGAGAAAAACTGTTCACATCAGTAAGTGGTAGAAAACAGTGATACAATTTTTAATGCGTGATTTCTCAAAAGATTTATAAAATTCAAAATTAGATAAACTATTAATCTTGAATATCAAAATATTATCACATTGTAAATGAATTAACTCGAGTTGCAAGAAATCAGAAGCTTCATTTGGCATCACATCAAACAGAGTTTTGAATATTCGTAGCTCAAGCTCATGATTTTGTAAATTTCGAAACCTCTTTTGAAATAGATCCTAAAGATTGAAACACCCTGCAGCATACTCCACTATCAATTCTGGTTTCTGCTATTTCAGTGTTGGAAAATGAAGTGGGTTTTTGTTTTCAGTTGAGTTGCGAACAATTACAGCATTGATTCAAAATTCCTGATATTGGTAAGAAGAGAGGTAAAAAGTTGATTAGGCCTTCATAATTTCAAACTTAGATCAGTTATATGGCTAGTGATATTGACAAAAAAGGCCAAATCCATAACCACTTTTTATTTTCTATTACCATAAATGAAGTATTTCACATCATCTTTCAGCTCATTGAAATGCTGCTTGAGCATGTGCCCTTTGCTTAGCCAAGGAACCTCACAATGGTACAACAAATCACCATATTGCACTTTGAGGTTCTTCAACATTTCTCTAAATTCTCTGTAGTTCAATTCCTTATTTTTCTTTCATGAAGATGATGCATTTTGTTTCCACTTTCATCACATTGTTTATTCTTAGAATGTACACATACATTTTATTGGGAAATAAAAAAATGATAATCTATTGCAGTATTAGAATCCAGTTGACGGTTCTCCAATTCTTTCTTGATTAAAGTAACGAGTCGTTTTTGTGATCCTACAATAGATGGCACAAAGTAAATCTTTTCCTATAGTAAAGTTTGCCGTTATGGATTTGGAGAATATGAGTCACTTTGTTTTGGGGTTTTTTTTTGGAAAACCACAGCATTCCCAAACTTTTATGTAAATCTGTTGTTACAGAACACCTATGAAAATAGGTACAAATGAGATTCTATAGCCAGGATACAGGAGCTATAAGTTCAATACTGATTCAAACATAGATGTTCTTTTTGCCACAACTTTAGACAAGACATTCACATCTACTGGGCAGCTCACCTCTACAACCATGTATGTATATGTGTGTGTGTGTGCGCGTGCGTATATATATAATGTTATAATGTATATTTTGAATGTCAGAAACACGATGGCTGTGACGTCAAGTTACTAAACTATTGACATGATAATCCATATTTCAAATCATCTTCTATCCATTGAGTTCTAGCCCTAGGCAGAAGGCAGAAGGCACATAACTCTGATTCAGTCTGTCTTGCTCAGAATAGGTTCCACTTCACTTGTAAAACTGATTATTCTGACAATATGCAATTAACAAAGTACAAATCTGTAAAATAATCCTCCAAAATATGCTAGTATGATTGTAAATTAGTCTAAAACATACAGGATGTGTGCATAGGTGTGTTTGTGTGAATGTGAGCATGTGTGTATATTTTACTATACAACAATAATATAAAATTTAACATTGTTAAACAGATACATTATAACATTATTTCTTCATAAAAAAATTAAATAAACTTTTTTCAATCTTTTTATTTCTCATACAAACATTAAAATAAACCTTATACCCATTAGACTTCATGTTTCTCTATACAACTACACTCAACTCATTGTTTTACATTACAATACAGTTATTTTTGGTCAGCTGAGACAGTTGACACCTCTCACTTACAATACCTTCATACTTTGTCATGAAATAAATATAACCCTGTTCTTACCCTATGAGATATATCTAGAATTAAAGAAAGACTGAGAGGGGAATTAAGTGATGTTATTGCCAAAAATCTGAGACAAGCAAATGTAAAGACCCATTCTTCAGCAACATGGCAGTGGTAATATTGATTTAGAACATAGGCCTCAAATTTTGTGAGGCCTGATGCCTATAGTCAATTAAGATAGACCCCAGTTCCTGACAGGTACTTATTTTATTGACCCCCTACAAGAATGGAAGCAAAGTTGACCTTGGGAGGATTTGAAATGTAGAGGTGTAACGAAATACAGCAAGGCATTTTGTACAACATTCTACTGATTCTGCCAATCCACTGTCATAAATATTGATTTCTAACATAGATACAAGGCCCCAAACCTGGGGGAGGGTACAGTTGATTAAATCAACTCCAGTACTCAACTGGTACTTCTTTTATCAACCCCAGAAGGATGAAAGGCAAAGTCGACTTTGACAGGATTTGAAGCCAGAACACACAGAGATGTAATATTTTGTCTGCCACTCTAATATTAATAACAATACAATGACTTGGTAGAAGTTCCTTTTGTTCTTCAGCTTTCTGGTTCATACATCATCTCATGGAAATAGAACCTCTATTTGATGCCATTACCTTAGTATCAAACAGTTGGCAGATAATTTGTTCCTGATTGGCTCTGGATTAGAGTGAGAAGTCATTGCAGGTTTGTTTTCTCAGAGATTGCACTGGTGGGGTTCAACGTTGCATCCATGAACCACCACAAACATGCTGCATCGAGGACTAAGTTTGGCTAGACACCCTGACATATTAGAATCCCTCCTATATTCTAGTTGACACACATGCCACTTAGTTTGCCAATGCTGAGAAAATGAAAGGTTAAACTGGCATAGTTGAAATTTGAACCACAGGCCTGGAGAGTTGAAGTTTGTTACCAGTAAGAATCATTCTGAATGCTCTTACTTCTGTGTCAATTTATAATGCAACAGAATAATATAAACTATTCCATAGACAACATAACTGTGACATAAACATCTCAACATCAATGTTGAACTGATTTAGGACTGTAAAAAAGAATGGAGTAAGTAGATATAATGAAATCAACTTCATCCCAATGACATTTGGTCTTCACATAGAGAATTGAGAGGCAACTGTTGGTCTTCACATAGAGAATTGAGAGGCAACTGTTGGTCTTCACATAGAGAATTGAGAAGCAACTGATCAGTAATGTGTGCAGTAACAATGAAGGAGTGAAAACTGTGAAAATAATTTTTAAATAATATTTCCAGTATTTTTTCACTTTTTTCTCAAGTCTTCAGAGTATTTAGATTCAAATTTTATCAAAAAGAAAAAATTAAATTACCTATGGAATCGTCACATATTCTAATGAAATGTAAAATCTTCTAGTGATGGAGAGTCAATTTCAGATTGAGTTTGAGTGAGATATAAACTCTCGGAATCCAAACTGATTGGATCAGTCTTCAATGAAAAACTATCTTCTAGAAAAACAAGAGAAGAGACAGGCTCTGAGCTAAGTCTTTCAGAATCTTCAAAGTCAAATGTTAGATTGACATCAGAAGAACAACTTTCTTCTTGGGTCGATGCCAAAAATAAGGTCATTGAACTTTTTGAATCAATAAAGGGTGAAAAAACCAATGAATTGGAATCTTCAATAAAATTACCATTACTATCACCATTAATATCATCACAACTGTCATCACCATTGTCATGATAATCTTCACTAGTATCAACATCACCACTGACATCCTCACTATCACCATCACCACAATTAGCAATAGCAGTACCAGCAGAATTTACAGTGACCCTGTTATCTTCAGGAGATAGTGACCAATGTAAATCTGTATTGTCCATGGGTTTGGTAACTTCTCTGGACTTTCTCAGTAAAATGGTATTTGTATTTCTGGTATGACAATCCTTAAGTCCATGTTTATTATTCTCCATGTTTATTTGTTGAAGAACTCTAAAGTTCTGACTGTGGTCTGCAACCTTAGTTATGGTATGGTCAACAGAATGGTCAGTGGCATTACAATCTCGCTTTCGATTCAAACCTCTCTCTTCTCCTTCCGATAAAATATTGATTCTTTCACGAAGTGGTAGAATATTATGATGTAAATCAAACCTTTCACGAGCACTGTGACATGGTGATGACAAATGAGGTTGCTTCATTGACTTGTAATGATCATTTTTGGTAAAATTAGAGTCTCTCCTTGGCACTGGGGTGATATCATATAATAAAGAAGCTTTACAGTCCACAGAAAGATCCGGCATGAAATGACGGCTGTCAGTTATTTCCATCATTCCCACAGAATCAGATTTCAATCCCATCTCTGTCTTAGACTCTCTTACATGTGATGGCTTAACTACAGCTCCTGCAATATATAGAACAAAGTTCTGTTAATAATCAGATAATTAATGAGAAACTGAATAACAAATGCCAACATCTGAACTGTACTGACAACAGCTGTACAAACTACAACAACAACAACAACTGTAATAACAACAGCAATAACTGTACTAACTTGTGATTGTGGAAGAGATATAAAGGCAAATAGAGTGATGCAGTGGGACTGTAGTGAATGAGGTGGTACTATCGAAGTGTGGATGCAGTGGTGGCAGCTATAGAGGGTGGTTGTAATGATGTACTGATTACTATAGTGGTGGCTATAGAAGTGAGATGGCAGATATAGACATACAGTGGAGCTACAGAGGAGTGGTTGTAGTAATATAGTGTTAACTAAAGAACCTTCATTCTAATTATGTAGTGATGACTATAGTAGTATAGTGATGACTATATTACTATAGTAGTGTAGTTATGACTATAGTAGTGTAGTGATGACTATAGTAGTGTAGTGATGACTATAGTAGTGTAGTGATGACTATAGTAATATAGTGATGACTATAGTAATATAGTCATCACTATATTACTATAGTCATTACTACACTACTATAGTCATCACTATAGTAATATAGTGATGACTATAGTAGTGTACTGATGACTATAGTAGTATAGTGGTGACTATAGTAGTATAATGATGATTATAGTAGAATAGTGGTGACTATAGTAGTATAATGGTGACTATAGTAGTATAATGATGACTATAGTAGTATAATGATGACTATAGTAGTATAGTGATGACTATAGTAGTGTAGTGATGACTATAGTAGTGTAGTGATGACTATAGTAGTATAGTGATGACTATAGTAGTATAGTGATGACTATAGTAGTATAGTGATGACTATTGTGGAATAGTGATGACTATAGCAGTGTAGTGATGATTATAGTAATGTAGTTATGCCTATATACAGGTGTCATGGCAGCAACAGGGGTGAAATGATATCTATAGCCACTATGGTGACAGCTAATGGGTCACAGTGATAGCTACTACACTCACACTGCTTCTTAGGGAAAGTACTAATTAACCCCAGCTGCACCCTCACCAGTTATGTAGCAGCAACAAGCTAACAAGGTAGCCTCTATGTGATCACTTGATCTGCTAGAAACACCAACCAAATTCCCTCAAATCACACCCTATAGGACACATTGCATAATGGCAGTCCTAGGTTCCTTGTAATAGGAAAAAGATGTAGGTCACAGCTGGAATGCCTTTGATCATAAGTCTGCTCAATCAGAGTTGACCTAGGGCTAAGCAACAACAACAATCTATCTACAGAGCAGGTAATGATAAGAGGAGCAGAGGTGGTCACTGATTGGGGGGAGATAGAAGCTGATGTGTAGTTAAGTTAAAGTCTTTCTCAATCCTATGGGCCCATTAGGGCGGAGCTTATCCTGTTTCCATGGAGTTAAGTAGCTGAGAACGCAAGAACAGGACACCAGTCTGTTGCAGGGTTAACCCCCCAGCTACTGCTGGTACTCATTTTCAGCTGAGTGAACTGGAGCAACGTGAAATAAACTGCCTTACTCAAGGACACAATGTGCTGCCCAGTCTGGGAATCGAACCCACAACCCACCGAGCCCATGTTACTGGCCTATTGCTTATAATTCAAATTGTTGGTACATCAAACATAGTCAAGTATTCCTTCTCAAAAGTCTCAGCCTCAGAATTCCCATCTTTTATAACCCACAACAACTTCACAAGGGTCCACCATTTCTATAAGACAGTAAAATTGCCAACTTTTAACTCTCACTAATCACTGCAGTTTAAAACCCACAATTCAAATATCAGCCACACCTAATACTCTGTAGGATTCCACTGTAAATTACAGACTCAGTCTTTATTCTCCCAGACCATAATCCAAACATCTATTAACTACACCAAAAAATCTATTCAAAGGACATTGACTGTACATCACATTTCCACCCTGACACTTCCACATCTAATCTCACTTCACAAAATATCTCATTTTTCAGTAACACTCTTCCATTATGTGAATCTTTCCTTTGTTAAAAAAAGAAAAAAATGTCAATTCAAAAAAATAAATAAATAAACATTAAACTCACTTCAGTATTTCCCTATAAAACTATATATAGACTCGCTCCATATTTTCTGCCTTAAGTGCACACAAAATAATACAGTAGTAAGGGAAGTAACTCTTTAAAACTATCGTAACTGTTGATATATTGGACGGGGTAGTTTTATACATAATGACGCCATACACAAGGTATCATGCCTAAGTCTAGAATAATAAGACGGAGAAATAAAATATTCATATCCTTTATGTAAACTTTTACTGCAGATATTATTCCCTGTATCACCTTGCTGACTGGGCATGTCTTCTGCACTGACAGATAAGAGACAAAAGCGAGCATATAGGCGCAGATGGCTGTGTGGTTAAGGAGTTCGCTTCGCAACCACATGGTCTCGGGTTCAGTCCCACTGCGTGGCACCTTGGG
>JAYRBU010348924.1:0-11436 GCA_036023795.1 Vulcanoctopus hydrothermalis
TAAGATAAGTACCAGACTCAAATGTACTGGGGTCGATCTGATCGACTTCAAGGCGGTGCCCCAGCATGGCCGCCGTCTTAGGACTGAAACAAGTAAAAAAGAGTATATATATATATATATATATATATTTGCCAGGCCCTAACTATATTTTCCAGTGTGGTAATTGTCCTTAAGCACGAAACTCCAGGCGTTTTTTTTATTTGGTAGGACTGGAAGAAGGGACAGTTCCCATGGCCTTCACAGACCCTCCGAGCCCGGAGAGATCGTTGCCACTAATGCTCCGCTTAAACTGTTGCAGTGAGTCGGCTGAGGGGACCGGGGTTCTTATTTCTATACTGGTGCTGCGCTGTCCTATGTCTCAAGTAAAGGCACATTGCCCTCAAAAGATTCATCCACTTAGCTAAAAATAAATACTATGGAGAGGTACAATTCATTACTGGATGTAGTACGCACACAGTATAAATTTCAAGTTTCACTAGCTTGCAGTACTTGCTCAAATCCACATTCTAGTAAAAGAACCTTTTGCAGAGGTATTAGTGGCTAAAGTAATGGTAACTGATTTCAATCAGGAATCGAAACCAGATCGTGGATTCGGCTGAAAACTTACGTCTTTCTTTATGGTTCTCACCACATGAGAAAAATTGAGTATAAACTACAATCTTAGTTTTCAATCAAAATTACATATAAATTAAGAAGCAAAACTTATGAAAAAATACATAAAACAGCTGGGATGTATAATGTTACAATTATATAACAATTGTACAATATAGAGTTACAGTTAACGTATTAGGAACACTGTTCAAAGAACTATTCTATAAGATAGTAATCTATCCTATTTGCGAAAGATCCTACGATATGTTATTTTGGCTTGTAGATATTGTGATATGTCATAATTATGATTTATAGTCTAAAAGAGCTAAACGTGTCCTATACTTACTGATAGTGCCAACAAGGCATCACTGAAATGGTTATAAAAGGAGACCCTTCCACAGGATTCTTCAGTGTGGCCTTCAGCAGAAGACTCAGCACTACCTTCAAGGTGTCATGATGAAAATTCTTTGTCTTTTTACGTTCGTCTTCGCCGTAAGTTGAACATAATTCATTACATTTCTACGCACTTATCGAAATCATCAACTTTTCTATTTCATTATTTGCACACTTAATATTAGAAATCTTTTAAATGGTAAATGCTAGAAATTATTATTTGCTATATCCTACTTCTCTGATGTTCATATTTAATGCAATGTCTAAATGTTTTATTTCTCGATATAATTAACAATATTTTCTACTTTTTTAGTTCTGGCTATCCGGACAAAGTGCCGAAGGTAATTAATATTTCACATTTACATATCTCTTAATTATCACATAATCATCTGATAGGAAAGTAATTAAAACAGAATTCAGTTAGTTTTGTTAAGTATCAACAAAGTAAAATACAGAAAGAGATGATTTTAATCATCGAATGCGTTGGTTGATCTGTTAAAACTGAAAATCTGATTGCTGTTATTGAGAAAGCATCACTATTGATTCCTCTAAGCCGATATTAAGATACCTATTGGTATAATCATTAATCACATATTGTAATCACAACTTTAGTGTCGCCCTTGCGGTTAGAACTTTGATGCTTGCACCTAGCGATCAAGAGATGCATGGAAATGTGTTCCCCACCATATACCACCAGACGTCTATTTCTCACATTTCTAGCATCCCTTATATCATCAGATGAGAAACATCCAAAGAGATTCACCTGTAAACTTGTAAACCTAATCCGGGGATCTCACTGATAATACCGACGAGTGGTGTGTACAAGTATAAAAGATAGAAGAGGAGAGCAATGTAAGGTGGTAGAACCGCATCCATCAAAGATTATTTATGCATAGAGTTATAATTTAAACACAGGGGGTAATTCTAGATTCGCTTGGTTGTGTGGAGAAATCTCTGTCGATACATCAAATGCATAGGTAGTACTAAATACCAAACGGTGGCCCAAACTTCTTATGGTTTCGTTATGTGTAGCTTTATACTGGCTCTTTCTCTAAAGAATGTTGACTGAGAGCGTATATATACATTTGACTGAGCGAAGTTTCAGCCGAGCACACGATAGTTATGGCTCTATTTTCGTATTCAGTATATTAAGATATTATGCAAACTGAAGTAAATCTATTTCGAATTGAGGTGCAAGACAAATAGTTATCAAGCCATTGAACGTCTTGGAACGAATTCTACAACCTCTATCTCCTATTCATTAGAATAATTCTAATATAGCTCAAATTTAAAATCATTTGTATGTGTAGAGCTTTCAGATATGAAAGATTTAACTAATTCACTTTGAAAATGATTTACCTAAAGCCTTGGTATCAGACAGATTATATTAATAGTGGAATTTTCATTTTCTAAATATTTCAGGTAATTTAATCCGTAAGGATGTCGATGCCCTATCCGAAGACGAAGTTCTTAATCTACAAGTAGCTCTGCGCACAATGCAGGAAGATGAAACTCCAACGGGTTACCAAGCCATCGCAGCTTACCATGGAGAACCAGCAGACTGTAAGGCACCAGATGGAAGTACTGTGGTCTGTTGTTTGCATGGTATGCCAACGTTCCCTTTTTGGCATAGACTGTACACTGTACAGTTTGAGCAAACAATGGTAGGCCATGGTTCGAAACTAGGTGTTCCTTACTGGGATTGGACTCAACCATTGAATCATCTACCTGAGCTCGTTAGTCATCCACTTTTTATGGATCCCACTGCTCATAAGGCTAAAAAGAACGTCTTCTACTCTGGTGATATAGCATTTGAGAAGAAAACCACTGCCAGAGCCGTTGATACCAGATTGTTTGAAGCTTCGAAGGGAGGAAAAAACTTCTTATTAGAAGGTGTTCTTTCAGCTTTAGAACAAGATGATTACTGCCATTTTGAAATTCAATTTGAAGTTGCTCATAACCCAATCCACTATCTTGTTGGTGGTCGTTTTACTCACTCAATGTCCAGTTTGGAGTATACCTCATACGATCCACTCTTCTTCTTGCATCATTCGAACGTTGAACGCTTGTTTACTATTTGGCAAGCTCTACAGAAACATAGAGGTATTAACGGTAATGCCAACTGTGGCTTGAATATGTTCCATAAACCAATGGAACCGTTTGGTCGTGACACCAATCCTATTAGCCTTACTAAGGAACACGCCAAGGCTGTTGATGTGTTTAGCAACAACGAACTCGGTTATGATTATGATGACCTTCACCTCAATGGAATGGACATTCCAGAGCTAGATACAATGTTGAAGGAACGCCAGCAGCACCCGAGATCATTTGCTAATTTCAGATTAGGAGGTATCAAGACATCTGCCAACGTTCGAGTCGCAGTTTGTATTCCAAGTGAAGACAAAAGACACAGTGACAACTGCAACAATCATGTCGGTTCTTTCTTCATTCTTGGTGGTGTACACGAGATGACCTGGAACTTCGGTTATCCTTTTCTCTTTGAGATTACAGATGTTGTCAAATCTCTCGGTATTCCTTTGGATGGCAACTATTACGTTCATGCTGATGTTACTGCAATTAATGGTACTCTCTTACCCGACGGCACAATACCACGACCGACTGTCTCATATATTCCGGCTCATGACTTTAAAGATGGTAAGAATACGTTACACATTTAGAGAATTTTTTAAATTATATCAAGCATGTTTATATTACCATAAATGGTGACTCCAAATACATTTTCAATTAGATTCTTAGCTAACTTCTAAAAATAATAAATACTCATAACGTCGTTCGTTAATCCTTAAATTATTTACGAATTGAAACAGCTCTTTTGGTAATAAAACTAGATCATATTCTATATTCACAATAATTGTTTATGTTTTACACTTCAGAATAATAGAATACATTAGGCCCAATTGTTCTAAATTCATGCTCGTTTCAGATGCTCCTGAAAAACAATTTCATCCACAAATATAAGGAAATATTCTTTTGCATCTTTTGCCTAAATTCCTGCCAAAGTTTTGGCTATATATACATTTGCCTGAGAAACATACCTTTCTGATATGAAACAAATAAAGTTGTCAGGATGTCATATGACGAAATGGGATATCTGTTGCATGGAGTTCAATAGAAGTGTATATCAAATACATGAAGTCTAGCGTGATAGTAATGGATAGAACATGCTACTTCCCAAAGTCTTTTCAACCTATCTCTTTCAAATTATTTCCGAAAAATAATCACATTGTAACCAAAAGCAATCACATTGTAATCAATTGTCTTTTGAAAATTATGTCCTATCTCTATATCTAGACAGGTCACCTAATTTGATGTCCACAATATTTCAGATATAACCGCCTGCAGTGAAATGTCAAATTATCAAACACAGATCTACTAAAGTTTTGATAATTCCAGCAATTTTACATTCCTACAGAGAATATTCTATGTATATGTTTATTCTTCAAAAGTTATCATTTTCCCTTTCTTACAGCTGATATGGTAGCAGTAGATAAAACTGGTTTAAACGTACGTAAGGACCTTCGAAGTTTGACAACAGAAGAAGAATATGAACTGAGAGTTGCCATGGAACGTTTCATGGAAGATAAATCCATCGATGGTTACCAAGCTTTAGCTGAATTCCATGGTCTTCCTGCCAAATGTCCAGAACCGGACGCTATCAACCGTGTTGCATGTTGTGTTCATGGAATGTCCACTTTCCCCCATTGGCACAGACTTGTAGTCATGCAATTTGAGGATGCTCTTCTTGCCCGTGGATCCCCAGTAGGTGCTCCATATTGGGACTGGACGACACCTAGCTCATCCTTGCCACATCTAGTTGCTGTTGAAACATATGAAGACCCTTACACAAAAGAAGTCAAACCAAATCCGTTCTACCATGCACAAATCGAGTTCTTGCACAATGATGTTTTCACCGCAAGAAATGTTGATTCCAGGTTTGTAATTGTCATAACATTCTAAATGCCTATGTAAGCATCTTGAAATACCGCTATTTTAACATTTAGCAATAAACTTAATTTTCCACCTTGTTTCAGAGACAACTCTAATCAATAATATACAATACTTTGTATCTACATCGAACTCTTTGAAACTCTTTAAGATATTAACAATTCAAAAGATAACCGCTACAATCACATAAAGTCTTAACGTTTGTAGATGTCTTTCAATAAAACATTGAATGTATCCACTATAATTACGCTCCAGTAATACGCATTGTTTAAAGTAGGTCTTCAAATGTTTTGTTTTTATCTCCATAACATTCTAATATACACTTTTTCTACCAGTATAGCAACCATATTGTTGTTAAATGCACACCGTTGGTTAGGTTTGAACTGATGAACATTTATTTTCAAACAGAATTTAAATGTTCTTATCTATTATGATCGGCTCATAACAATGAATAAATACTGTTGAGAAACATTTGAAAGAAGACGCTAATAATTTGATAAATACATGTTAATCTAATCGCATGTCAGAAAGTTGTGTATTAGTTCTTATTTATTTATGTATCTGTATGAAACTGATTAATTTTATATTTCCTGTCTATTTTCCTTCCTATCGATTAGATTGTTTGAGAAACCAACAAAAGGACACCACGGTTACCTCCATGACGGCATGTTGTTAGCCTTCGAACAAGAAGATTTCTGTGATTTTGAAGTGCAGTTCGAAGTTACCCATAACGCAATTCACGCTTGGGTCGGTGGAAATGAACCTTATTCCATGTCGTCCTTGCATTATACGTCATTTGATCCCCTTTTCTGGCTACACCATTCGCAAGTTGATAGGTTGTGGGCAGTATGGCAAGCATTGCAGATCCATCGTGGAAAACCCTACAAACCATACTGCGCTCTTTCTGAGGTCCATCGTCCTTTGAAACCATTCGCGTTTGAACCACCTCTGAATAACAACAAGCAGACACATAGTCATTCCGTACCAACACATGTTTATGATTATCAATCTGACTTACATTATACATATGATACGCTTTTCTTCGGAGGAATGTCTGTTAGAGAACTTCAAAGACACATCGAAGAGGACAAAGCTAAAGATCGTGTATTCGTTGGTTTCCTTTTGATGGGCATCAAAACATCAGCAAATGTTGTGATCAACGTCGAAAGTGCAGGCAATACTTACATGGCTGGAACAATAACAATTCTTGGAGGCAGCAAAGAAATGGAATGGAGATTTGATCGACTTTACAAATATGAAATTACTGATGCATTGGCTGAGCTTGGTGTTGATATGCACGCTGAATATAGCATTAACTTACAAATTAATGATATCAATGGAACAGCCCTTCCACCAACCTCAATTCCAGATCCCATTGTGATATTCTCTCCAGGAAAAAGTAAGTGCTCTAAATTACCTACCCACGCATGATTTACCCAGTAAATTATCTTATAAAGTTCAAACTAAATATAAATTGCATTAAGCTAACACACTCTTCGTCTCTTTTGTATATGAATCTCAGTATTAATTTAATCTCGTTATTAACCCTCTCGTATAAGTTGCATATAAATTCGTAAGTAGATCTGACCTAAAAATTTCATGGTGGGTTTGTTTTTTGTTTTCCAGAGGAATCAGACGTTGTCTTTGACGAATTATATCGTTCCAGACGTGATGTGACTTCATTGACCGACGCAGATATGAATGCTTTAAGGAAGGCTTTACAAGCTTACGAAGATGATAAATCTGCCAGCGGATATCAGCAAGTAGCTGCTTTCCACGGCTCCACGAAATGGTGCACTAGCCCTGATGCTGAAGTCAAATATGCTTGTTGTCATCACGGAATGGCAACTTTCCCTCATTGGCATAGATTACTGACTGTCAACTTTGAAAATGGTCTGCGACATAATGGTTTCCAAAATGGTATCCCTTATTGGGATTGGACACGTCCGCTTTCAGAACTCCCTACTCTGGTAAAAGACGAAACATATGTTGATGAAAATGGTGAAACTCACCTGAATCCTTTCTTTAGCGGTGTTATCGATGCAATAGGTGAACATACCACTCGATCTCCTAATCCAACCTTATTTCTTAAACCTCCTTTCGGAAAATTCACTCCGTTAGGAAATGAGATTATGTACGCCTTAGAACAGGAAGACTTTTGTTCGTTCGAAGTACAATTCGAAATTGCTCATAACCACATCCACGCACTTGTAGGAGGTACAGAGCCTTATTCTATGTCTTCACTCGAATACACAGCCTTCGATCCTATTTTCATACTTCACCATTCAAATGTTGACAGAATTTGGGCTGTTTGGCAAGCTCTACAGAAGTTCCGAGGACATCGATACAACAGCGCTAACTGTGCTATTGAAACCCTACGAAAACCAATGTCTCCTTTCAGTCTTACCAGTGACATCAATGTTGATTCAATGACTCGAGAACATTCAGTTCCTTTTGATGTATTTGATTACAAAAAGAATTTTCATTACGAATATGATCTTCTCGAATTGAATGGATTATCTATTCCACAGTTACACAGAGAAATTAGCAGACGTCGTGCGAAGAGCCGCATTTTTGCTACGTTTATGCTCGAAGGTATTAAACAGTCTGCATTGATTGAATATTATATCAGGGCTCATGGCAGCACCGATCAACTTAAAGCTGGAGAATTTTATATTCTGGGTAGTGCTAACGAAATGCCTTGGAAATTTGATCGAGTTTACAAAGCTGATATCACGCAGCAGATGAAGGAAGCAAATCTACATTTTAACGACCAATATCATATTGAGTACCACATGAAAGACTTGGGAGGAAACGAAATAGCAGGTGTTAATCTTGAACCTGCTATTATCTACGAACCAGGCCTTGGTAAGAAACCATTATTATGTAAATGAAATAAATGGTACAAATTAAGAAACTCATAGAAAAGTAATTGTAATTATTGATTAATTCATTGACAGATTAATTCATTAATTGCTTCCTTGTTTGATTGATTCATTAATTAACTGACATTTCATATTTGACTGAACATAGAATGTTCAGTCAAAAGACCAGTAGAATTAAATAACTTAATAATAAATTATAAATATTTCTTCGATCACTTATATCTTATTATGCCTAATCTGATTATTAAATTTGTGTAATCGTAAATTATTAATGTAAAATATGAAATGTGACATATACATTGAACTCTTTTAATAAATCAATATTTGTTTTCTTTTCCTAAGGCAATTTCGGTGAGGCGGGTATTTGGGTCGAACCTGTAACCAGTGCAAATCGAATTAGGAAGAATCTAAACGCTCTTACTGAGGGTGATATGGAATCACTCAGAAATGCCTTCAAAGATATGACAACTGATGGTAGATACGAACAAATTGCTTCGTTCCACGGATTGCCCGCACAGTGTCCTAACAAAGATGGAAGCAAAGTGTATACATGTTGTATACATGGCATGCCAACCTTTCCACACTGGCATAGATTATACGTGGCCCTTGTAGAGAACGAATTGTTAGCCAGAGGCTCTGGTGTAGCTGTACCTTATTGGGATTGGGTGCAACCATTTGATCATCTTCCAGCTTTGGTCAATCGTGCAACATACTATAATTCAAGAACACTTCTCGTCGAACCAAATCCATTCTTCAAAGGAAAGATTTCGTTCTTAAATTCGGAAACCAACCGCGATCCGCAAGAAGAATTATTTGGTAACAAATACCTTTACAAACACACACTTTTCGTTTTGGAACAGACTAATTTCTGTGACTTTGAAGTCCACTTTGAAGTACTTCACAACACTATACATTCGTGGCTCGGTGGCCGTGATCCTCACTCTATGTCGTCGTTGGATTTTGCAGCTTATGATCCAATCTTCTTCCTTCATCATAGTAATATTGATAGAATATGGGCGATTTGGCAAGAACTACAACGTTACCGAAAGTTACCTTATAATGAAGCTAATTGTGCATTGCCTCTACTTAATGTACCCATGCGTCCATTCAGTAACACTACCGCAAACCATGATCGTATGACACTCACTCACAGCGCCCCAAATGATGTTTTTGACTATCAAAATGTTTTACACTACAAATACGACACTCTATCGTTTTATGATCTCACTATAACTCAATTGGATCATCTTATTGAAGAGAGAAAGTCTCATGACAGGATTTTTGCTGGATTCTTACTTCATGGTGTCCAAGCTTCGGTTGATATCCACGTATTCATTTGTGTACCTACTTCTAGGTATGAAGAAAATTGTGCTCACGATGTTGGTGTCTTCTCTGTCTTAGGTGGAAAGTCTGAAATGCCTTGGCAATTTGACCGTGTTTTCCGATATGAAATAACAGATCAGCTGAAATTGTTAGGTCTTAATCAAAACAGCCATTTCCGTGTTGTAACTGAAGTCACAGCTGCCAATGGAGCTTCAATCAATTCAGATATTTTCCCACATCCAACTATTATCTATGTTCCAAAACATGGTAAGAATTTTTCTGTTTATTTTTATTCCATTTCCATCCGCCAAACTCCTGCAACACATGTGGTCGAGACATTTATGTGCCATTGTTTTCTACAGCCATTTGTATTTATGGAAGATATGGTATTAGCCTAGATTCCAGCCATTCTTTTCCTGTGGAAAGAGCGTTTTAATTAATAGGATTACTACGAGCTAACGAAGCACTCCTATTCTATGTATGTGAGGTTTTACTATGTGCCCCACATACAGTTGTGAAATATGAAATATTGCGGTACTTATAGATAGGTGGATTTGCCTGTTGAAATGTGACTAGGCTACATGACACAACAACAGACACTGAAACCTCGATATGAAGTCCGTTACGTTACTGACTAGTTGTGGGCACTAGTTGTGGGCAAGAGAGAAAATCCATATAATATATTGATTCAACTTTACTTAACAACTAAGAGTAATTCTTTTCTAATATCTTTTCAGATCATTCTGCTGACATAAAGTCTGAAGAAGGCAATGAATATCTGGTACGAAAGAATGTCGAAAGACTTTCTCTGTCTGAAATGAATTCTTTGATACACGCTTTCAGAAGAATGCAGAAGGACAAGTCATCTGACGGTTTTGAGGCAATCGCTTCATTCCATGCTCTTCCTCCTCTCTGTCCAAGCCCAACTGCAAAACATAGGCACGCCTGTTGTCTCCATGGTATGGCTACGTTCCCTCACTGGCACAGGCTCTACGTTGTTCAGTTTGAACAAGCTTTACATAGACATGGAGCTACGGTTGGCGTTCCTTACTGGGATTGGACCCGTCCTATTTCAAAGATTCCTGATTTCATAGCGTCGGAAAAATATTCTGATCCTTTCACTAAAATAGAGGTTTATAACCCATTTAATCATGGTCATATTTCTTTCATTAGTGATGACACTATGACGAAACGAGAGGTCAGCGAATATTTGTTTGAACATCCTGTACTGGGAAAACAGACGTGGCTCTTTGATAACATCGCTTTAGCTTTGGAACAGACCGATTATTGCGATTTCGAAATACAATTAGAGATTGTTCACAATGCCATTCACTCGTGGATTGGCGGGAAAGAAGAGTATTCCTTGAACCATTTACATTATGCAGCCTACGACCCAATATTCTATTTACATCATTCTAATGTCGATCGTTTGTGGGTTATTTGGCAAGAATTGCAGAAATTGAGAGGTCTTAATGCTTATGAATCCCATTGTGCTCTTGAACTTATGAAAGTTCCGTTGAAACCGTTCTCTTTCGGAGCTCCTTACAATTTGAATGATTTAACTACCAAATTGTCCAAACCTGAAGATATGTTTAGATACAAAGACAACTTCCATTACGAATACGACATTCTAGATATTAACAGTATGTCTATTAATCAGATAGAGTCGTACATCAGACACCAAAAAGAGCACGATCGTGTTTTTGCCGGCTTTTTGTTGAGTGGATTTGGTTCATCAGCTTATGCAACCTTTGAAGTAAGTGATAAAAAAATGTTCCTATTATTATGAGACATCTAAAATAATATAAATTTTCTAAAATATTCTATCATAAGAATATGTTGATCTTTATTGCTTTAGAAATAATTACTAGTAGTATAAAAGTTTAAACAAATTATCAAATATATGCTGCGCAATTACTTTTAAACAGTTTAAATTTCAAATTCATGAAACTAAATGTTAATTTTTGCAACAAAACATTTAATGTATCAGGAACGATTTAAATGATTATTTCGAAATGTTATGAAATGGATTGTATAATGTAATTGTTTTGATATCTACAAGAAAATAAATTCTATGATATCTGTATTTTATATCGGTATACATACATACATACATACATACATACATACATACATACATACATACATACATACATACATACATAATTATATATAAACGAGGCATGTATAATATAAATAGTTGAGTTTTCTCTCTGTTGATTTGTTAGTATAAGGTAGAATATTGCTGTCATCTCCTCCGACATCTAAATATCGTCTT
>JAYRBU010370621.1:0-10886 GCA_036023795.1 Vulcanoctopus hydrothermalis
CTTCTTCTTCTTCTTCTTCTTCTTCCAGGTTCCGCTCCCATACACTACTGTTGGCAACACATATTGTTTGAACAATTTCCTTATTAATGGGTAAGGGTAATATTTTTGTCACAAAATATGTTACTCTTCCTTCTGAAGCAATTCCATCCCACCATTATTCTTGTTCTCAACTCTTCTGTATCTGACATTAATTATCTGTAATTATCTGACATTAATTATTTGTAATTATCGACTTTCTCTACTACTGTGTCTTCTATCCTTATCTCTTCATGTGTGTTGCAGTTTGTCATAAATTTGGTCTTTACCTTGTGAATGTTCAACCCCACGTTTTTTACTTACGCTATTTATTTGGTTTAGTTGTCCTTCTAATTCCCTAACTGGTGATTGCTATGTCATCTGCAAACCTTAGGTCTGTTACAGACTCTCAGTCTATCATTATTCAACCTTGCTCCAAATCTATTTTCTTGAATATTTCATGCAGTGTGCTGGTGAAGATCTTAAGACTGATGGGTTCACCCTCCTTGACTTCTCGTAGTATGAGCATTGTTTCTGAACAGTCTTCATCCAGGTGTATCTTAGTTTTGCGGATTGGTAGATGTTTTTAAGGATGTCAACGTAGGTTTGATTTATGCCTATTGTGATGAGGACATCTTGGAAGGCCTTATGCTCTATTCAATCAAAGGCCTATATAGCCTATACTAAGGCCTTGTTGGTACTCATTTGACTTTTCTATTACTTGATATATTGATTGAAGATGATTTGTTGTGGAGAATTTCTTTCTGAAGCTTGCCTGTTCCCTAGGTTGATTTTCGTCTAAATCCTTTTCCATTCTGTTTTGTATGATTCCGATGAAAATCTTGTACAATAGAGATAAACTGATTGGCCTATAATTTTTTTATGTTTTTCCTATCTCCCTTTTTATGTAGCAGTATGATCTTAGCTTCATTCCATAAATCATGGATTTTTCTTGCTGCTAGGGTTCTATTAAACAGTTGTGTTATCCTTCTTATTACTGGTTTTCCGCCTACATTTATTATGTTGTTATCTCATCATTTCCAGGAGGTTTGTTACTTTTAATTTTCTTCAATGCCTTTACTGTTTCCTCGTTGAGAATAGGTGGTAATTCCTGTCGGTTGATTGATTGATAATTCCTGTCGGTTGATTGATATTTCGTTTACTATTTGATAGTTTACTGTTGATCAAAATCTGAACAAAACCTGATCAAAATCTGAACATATCTTTAATATCTCTGTTCTATCCTGCGTTAAATCCCCATTTCTTTTACTCATTTCGGTTATTCTACTTTTGTTCTTTCCCTTTTGTCCTGGATATTGCTTTAAACTGCATCCGGTGTCAGGGTCTAGGGTTTGGGAGACCCCAGGTATTGAGAAGAATGAAGTTACCTCTTAACTGACGCTACTCCCAGGTCTGTTCTGACTCGGAACAATAGCACCTGCAAGGGTTCCAGATTAAACAGCATTACTAAATCACATTGACCCAACGTAGGGTCCTGGATTTGGTAGCACTTATCTAGTAGTATACCATGTAGATAAACATGTAACTTACCAATGGATGGTAAACAACGATTACTAGGCGGACGAGCCAAAAGCCAACGACTAGTAGAGTGCAGAAACGGAAAGGTCTCATTACTATGGAAAGACTAACTTCTAAGACAAGACAAGTTGATAAAAATGTCAGTTAGCATCAAGTTAGCGTGGCAGCGTTAACTGGTCAGTTGTACGATCATAAACCTTCAATGACCTTTAAAGGAAATACCCGTTTTAGTAAACAGGAAATAGCTATTTCAAATCTACGTGGATTTTTTTTGTATATATATAGACCAGCTCTTCTCAATGGGTGATGTAAAATTTCGGAAGGCGTTGAAGATTAATACAGACGATGGGAGGAAAAATAACGGCTTCACTTATGGTGGGGTTAATGATTTTACAAGAATAAAAGGGGTGTTTGATCAAAAACGGTTGAGAACCATTGAAATAGTCGATAGAGATGTGAGTGTATAGGTATCAACCAAAAATGAATTTCTAAGCTGAAGGCAGGTAATATATCTTCAAATGTAGTCTCAAAATAATAAGGGTAAACTAACTATGTCTACTTGAGGAATACATTTCAATATAATAATCATTTCACACTGTATTTTATGCATATTTTGGGAAATTATTATTAGTCAACCTGCAGATTATGGCAAATAAAATCAATGGAATATTGATAAAGGGACATAGATCATATGCTGAATATGATGAGGTACATTTTAATTTTTTTTTAAATCTAACTACAAGCATTGCCTGCTTCGGATTTCCTCACAAGCAAACAGTGGCGCCTTGCTCAGTGCGGTACCCTCTTCGTCAACTGGCACTTTTCTCGGCGATGAGTGCGCACGCATCAGAGTTGCCTTACACCTCGGTCTCATCATGTGCGAGCTACATGAATACCGATGTGGGGCTATTGTCACCGAGTTCTGAATGCATCCGCTCTCTTGGCGTCACAGTGCAAGACATTTCCCTCGCCACGCCACACTGAAAGATATTATTAAAATGAGCCTCGACGCTGCAGTTTCTTGACACAACTAGAAAATTTTGGCCTCGACCGCAGCATTTTGGCCTCGACCGCAGCATTTTGGCCTCGACCGCAGCATTTTGGCCTCGACCGCATTCAAGGGTGACAAGTCGCTCAGCTGGGATGCCACGTATTGTGACACATTCTCTAGTTTCCAACTGAGCTGCTGGATTGATAGAGATTCCTTTTCGCACCTGTCGCTATTGAGACTCCCGGCATCCTCAGTCCACGAACTCCTGCTCTTCTCCGTCAAGTTGAGGTGAAGGTGTTGCACCTGAGGGAGGAACCTTGTGATGTAGAGTGGCTAATGCCGCGGATATCACTGGTTGTTCTACGTGGCAACACTTCTGCTATCCTGTCTGTGGGACGATTATTCAACAGAAAATGTAGAATTTGTTTTTAAAAAATACTACAATATGTATATAAGTATATATGTGTGTAGAGGGTTCGTAAGATGTTTATTTATTGTTAATATGGTTATTTGTTATTTATGATTTGATTTGAAAAGCTTAGCAGCGGATCGATAGATTAGTTAACGTGTCGGAACTAATTACATTGCGGCATCACTTCTGATTCTTTACGTTCTGACATTTCAAATCTCACCGAGGCCAACAGTCAAGCACTTGGATCGATTTAATTGGCTTACCTCTCCTCCAATTATTTCTGGCCTTGTGCCTAAGATAGAAACAATTATTTTCTTTTAAAAGTTAAAATGCAATTTTTATTTTGTTCAAAGTTACTACAATTTGTATGAATCATCTTAGTTTTACCACAAATTGATTAACTGTTTCTCTACTCCATATTTATAATCATCGTCTGTATGTTTTATAATTCGTTTAGGTTTATATTTAAATGGCTAACTGTCAATCAATATATTAAATTACTATATATTAATATATATTTAATATATATATCTATATATTAAATTACTATATATTAAATTACATTAAACATCTACTTAGAAATACTTATGCGGTGAGGTAGAGACAACATTAACTTAATGACTAATAACATTTTGATAATTTCGGTAAGTACCGGAGACAACTCCAAACATGTTTCGATCTTATTAGATCTCCTTAGCGAAGTATAATTTTCACTGTACTTGCTGAAGTTGTGATGAGAGAATCACTAAGCAAATGTATAATATCGTACACGAGTACGCGTGAAAAATTAGAATATTAAAAAAATACTGCTGTAAATTACTCAGATTAAAATAGTAATAGTCATTGAGCTAATGTTGTCTTTACTTCACCACATATGTATTTCTAATTATATTTTTAGAGCTCACTACATTAAATATATTAACACTAACTTGACCATTATCTTTATGCGGAGTAATTAACCTCAGTGTGTTTTTAAAATGTATTTTCTTGTTTGACAGTTAGACATTTAGAGAAGGAATCAATGTGGGAGATTCTAATTGGTTGCTCGACCTTCTGGTAATAGCAACCATTCTGCCTCTAATCACATCATAACATGTTGACTAAGGAAGAGAAGCATTAGATAATGTAGTCATACATACTCTTGAAAATACTGAATGGTCACAGCTGGAATGCCTTTGATCATAGATCTGTTTCATCGAAGCTGGCCTAGGATTAAACACCACCACCGTTATGTCTTAACTCCTTCGTCTAAATCTATATACTGATATTTAACTTTCGACTTAAAATATATTAATAATGTCATTTGCATCAAAGAAACAATGACTATTGAAAAAAAAAATGATGTAGTTATAACAGCTAGAAACACCGCCCTTCTTGTAGGTTTTCTCCTAGTTTTCTCCTAGTTTCTTACGAAAGAAAAATATTTTTAGGCATCAATGAAGCAGGCAGAAAACAACTCTGTCTCCCTTTTACACTTTCTGTTTCATTCCTTCAGAGAGGTGGTTTGTGTAAGAGGCAGTGTGAAGTATGAGTTATTGTGATATGGGGTGAGAAGAAGGGCTGACAGTGATTCGTTGTCAGGGACGTTGTAAGTTTGAAGCGACAGTAAGCGACTTCAGACCGAACATGTGTGTATACATAGTGGTGAGACTAGCGGAATGGTTGTAGACAGATTTGAGAAGTTTTGTCGAGTGTGTGTATTGTGAACTTGGAAGTTTTATTAGCAGGAATGCTACTTGTGGAGCCATATAGGTTGAGAAGTAATGTGTAGGAAAATTTGTGATTTAAAATGAAATATGAATAACTCGAGAGGTAAGTCAATTTAAAGCAAGTTGGACCTTGTGTGCGAAAATTCCCCGTCTCGTAGCAAATTCCCCCAGAAATATCATGGTTAGGTGCAGCTGCACAAGCAGTCTGATTTCTTATGTATGGTTTTAAAAGTTCCTTCTTTAGCCACTGCAGTGGAGAGTACTGTACGATTTTCTTCTTGTTACAGGTGAATTTATTAGTAAAGCTTACACAAAGACGTATTTCATGAAACACAAAGGATCATAATATTGCAGGGATTGGACGGCGGATAAAAGCCGTCCAGTTGGCAAAGACAAATGAGTTTCTCTAGATATTGCACACCATGTTCTTCTTGAACCACTTAGCAGATTTAGAGTTATGGGCTTTGGTTGTTTGAGGGATTTAAAGAGACATGTCTGGAGTATTATTCTGATCATTTGCTTAATTGTTTCAGTGAGTCAAGGGTGAAGAATATTTGCTACCAGAGGGTTAGCTGCCATAGTGTTCGGTAGGTGAGGGATTATTTGGCTGTACGTTATTGTATGGTGGGTGAATATGATTAGGTAGCAGTCGGATGATCTAACAGGTGCTCAGACGGTGATAGTTTGATCAAGGCTGGGTTTGAAGTTGAGAAAAATGTCAAGTCTGTTTGGAGTGTCTGTAAGGGATATGTGTGACTGATGATACTAATTGTTGTTAAGAGTTCAAGTCGGCGTGAGAGCAAACGATACGGTGAGCAGTGCGAAAATCAAGAAGACTTGCGAACATTATTGAAGTTGAGATAGATATCCTCGATACAGGGCGAGAGGCGGTCGAATAGTTGGTGGTCGAAAAAGTTTGGAAAGTGGTAGAGGTAGCATATAAATTTAGCGGATTGTTGCCGATATCCTGGTGAATTAGGTGAATAGTGGGGAGAGGTGAATTGGTAATATACCTCCAGGAAGGAGGTATCTTAAGTTACCAATCAACTTAATGGCTTAGTGTTTTCAAGAATTTGGCTGCTATTTCTAGCAGTTCCATCAACTGCGCAGAGTCTCATTTGTTGGCTCAGGTAAGTGTTTAGATTTAGGCCCAGGTACTCCGAAATACCCTTATCTTCAGAAGGACCATATTTATGAAGCAGTTGTCAAAAAGAAAGAACACTAGGGAACATTGATAAGGGCCTGGGTTTCTAAGCGCACTGTAGCAACAGTAAAGATAGTGGATCTTGTGAGTTATCGGTCTGGGCAGAACATTTTCAGGAATTACTTTTGAAAATGTTTTAATAGATGTAGTGGATGTAGCTTTGAATGCCAATAACAAAAATCACAAGTAAGTTTTCCAGAAATTATTATCCAGAAATAGCAGCCAAATATCCCTCAAATCACATCATACGTCCTTAAAAGTACACTATGCCTGAAAAAAAAGAAATGGTCGCGACTAGAATGCCTTTTGTTATAGGTCCACTCAATCAGCGCCGAACTGGGGTTAAACAACAAGAACAATCTAAGCACTTATATGTTCCTGCCTTCAGTTAGACCAAAGGTCGAGGATCTTTTTTAGGTATTAGCCCAAACTTTATTCAAGTCAAACGAAATTGCCCCCAAACTTCAAAGAGAATAAAACAAGTCAAAATTGTTGTATATGGTATACAAAAATTTTCTTTAAAAATATTTATTGGATCAATTAATATCAAGAAATAAAAAAAGTCAAACATACTGACATAAGAAAAATGCACAAACAAAATTTATAAAAAGGATTGAAGAACTGAAGAATTTCGTTCAAAACATACCCACGTCAGGTTTGTGAAAAATAATGCTGCTTCATTTTTTTTATATAACAACATCAAAATCAAAACAATTTTAATGTCAGAGCAATTTCGATGCTGTCTTCAGAGTACATTTGATTTCTGTACTTTGTTTTTAAAATAATAAGGATTAATCTGGAGAAATAAAAAAGTTGATGACAAGAAGTATTATCGATCAATTTTGAATTTCACAAGAATTAATAGAGGTCAATTTTCAAGTTCACAAAAATTGATTCACTTTCTTGTTCCAGTGCAGAAGCTATGGTGTAAATGCTGAAATCGTTTCTTTGGCTAAAATGATATTGGTGTTTTCCCCTTGCAATTCCTTGTTCATCGCATTGACATGCACGCATATATCAGCTAATATGATAGATGTACTAGTGAAACGAAGTTATTGAATGTATCTACAAGTGTATGTTTTTGATCCATCAGAAAGTTCTTATATTTAACTGAGAGGCAAAACCCTATTTGAGAACATCTTCCCGTGGAAAAGGATTCCTGAATATTCAGTCCATCATCCTCATATAAATCACGAAAATCCGCGTGTTTAATGCATGCCCTTTGACAGTATTGACAATCTTGATCACATCATTCATGATACCTTCCTGTTCAAATTCCAACTGCTTCACAGTCAATGTCTGGCGATGGATTATACAATGAATAACTTCAATTTTATGGTTCTGCTTTTTTGCCGAAGCCTCAAAACAACTGACATGACCTAACATGGCTGGAACACCATCAACAGACACACTCCAAATTAACGCTAGGAGTTTTGAAATACACATCAACCTTGTTGAAGACATTAATTCCACGAGATCTGAAATCAAGTGGAGAATAGAGCAACATTTTTTTCTTCAGTTGTGCCAGAACCTCTGAATCAAACATACACCATCAGTTGTGAATTGCTGCTGACATCTGTTGAGTCAGCAATTTGTATAGCAAAATCTTTGCTTTCTTTGATAGACGAAATCACTTGTTCTCTCACATTTTATTCTAAGATATAAATTCGCTCTTTCACAACTCTTGCAGACAAAGGCACTGAACCCAGTTGCATTAATTCTTTCTGGCCACACATATTTTCTGTCATTTTCATAGCTGCAGGTTTCACCAATTCTTCTCCAATAGTATGCGACTTCTTCTTTTGGGCAAGCAACAAGGCCACTTGAAAGCTAGCCCTTTAATGTTGAACGCTGATCAAATTTAGCTTTGTTATTTCTTTCTAATCTTTGCCTTTAGACAGTTATTTCCAATTTCTCAAAGTATTCATGTAGTTTTAAAGAGAGATCTAAGTGTAAATTGTTGAAGCGTTTCTTCAGCTAATTCTTTTTGAAAGACTCTGAAGTCAGTACTTTCAAACAGATGACACATTGTGGTTTCATTTGTTCTTTGTACTCTATTTCTGGGAAGCCATAATTGAGGAACTCTATCTGGTACTTCCGTTTCCTGATTGATGTCGTCACTTCTCAAAGTTTGAGAGGAGTCAACTGATAACATTCTAAAAATATTAATAAATCTTTTTAGTTGACATCATTAGTCGAAAATATTTAAAAATACATACATAAATATTTAAATGTATAGCAAGAAACATTTATTACTTAATTTATACTTAGTATAGATAATTCATGTAAATATAGATTAAAAACAAAATATGCAGATAGAAATTTAGCACAAAGTATATTCATACGGGAAAAATTTGTTACATAGTGTTTATGAATATATCAAAACTATAAAATGAAAAAATAATTACTTATTTCAATACTTGCTTGGGTTTTCGACAGAGGTGACAACATCATTTCATAAGAATATGTTGAGCCAAATGAAATAAGTGCTTCGTTTTCTACATTAGACAAGTCGGGGGTATTTATTTTTAATTTACTATACCAATTTGCGCTTTTAGGTTTCCACCCTCACTATTATTAATTGTTGTTCTTGGGTTATCAAGGAAATATGTTTTATTTGACAGATTTCTTTCGAAAAACATTTACTTTTTTAATATGTTTTTAACATATCACCTTTGCCTTAAATAGAGAGAATAAGAATGTTACTTTTAAAAAATATCTATCAGGTATCATAAAATTAACATCCACTTTTAATCGCAAAATAGATTTGCAAAATGCGTAACACTTTTTTCTAAGAAAATTTCTTTACTTCATCCTTGAATTCTACAATTTATTTTAAGAATTTTCCCACGAGATAACTAACGTACTTCTGTATGGAACAAGATTTTTATGCTAGTTTCTCATTTGATTAAAGTATTTTAAAGAATATATTATTTAAAATTAAACCTATTCAATATATTTTATTATTTAAATCTAAATACTGATAATTATATAAATTATCAAGTTCAGTTTTAAGTCTATAATTTAAAATATAATACTAAGATAAATAACAAAATAAGGTAAACTAATCTCTTACTCAGTAATAAAACTCCATTTATTGTTTTACCAAAAGAGAAATGATATGCTTAAAACTTTTTATATAATAAATGGAAAATAAATATATATATAAATATATTCTATATAGAAAGTAAACGAATGAATTGAAGCAATTTTACTTTAAAAGAATTTAAATGTAATTGCCGACGTTATTATTTGCTCATTATTGTGAATTACTTTGTGAAACACTGTGAATTAGCTAACGCATCCTTATGTGTGCGCCCACATTATTGTGAATTACTTTGTGAAACACTGTGAATTAGCTAACGCATCCTTATGTGTGCGCCCACATTTTTCTGGAAGCTTCTGATATGTATGCCCAACAAAATGTTAAAAAACATTGATATAATTTGTTTAATATCATACACTCACAGCAGTGGGTGTATAATATTCCTAAGGTGACGATTTGCTAATGGAACACTAATGGAAGTCTGAACACCCACACCTTTGAATGAGTCTCTGGTTATGAGAGGAGAGTTTATATGGTGACCCCTCTAAAGATAGAGGCGCACAAACAATGTTTGCCTGGGTAGAGGAAATAAATTTTCAAATTCTGGGAGGTGCCAGAGGAGCTAGAGAATTCGGGAGAGGACTAAAGGGGCTAGTGAAAAAAGTTTCCACTTTTTAAAAGAAAACTTTTCTAGGGAGAGCCAGGGGTGGATGCTAGCTGAACTCTAGGTGCAAGCAGCCCTCCTAGCCCCAAATGTGCATGTCTGTCTCTCTTTATTTTTGTGCTGCGAATTTCCATCCCCCAGATCATTCTCCTCCCTCATCTATCCTGACCTATAAAACTTTACATCTCTCCTTACCGACAAATATTTTGACTATCCCTTCCCATTCCTCAGAATCATCTTCCACCTGTCTTTTTGTTCATACCTATTCCAGATCAAATGCCCACTACTCCTACAAAGCTTACATTTCTTTTTCTACCACCAACTTGTGTGATAATAATTAAAGGAAATATAATTTTTGTTCAGATTCACTTCAGCCGCAGCATTTTAAGCTATTGTTTGTTTTGCTTATCCTGCACTTTTCCTGCACTTCTTCATTTATTTAGCAATAAATGAAGAATATTATTGCGAATGCACCCACATTTTTCATTCTTATAATATATTTTATTAATTGATAATCAGTTGTTCATCGGGTTGAAAAAATTATGGATGATTCAAAATGTAAAAACTAATCTCTTTTAATATCCTGGATAGACATAATACTGGAACCACATTATTTATCTTTTTTATTTACTATTTTACATATGAGTTTGAATAGAAAAAAAATGATTACTCTCTGAACTTTTCACACTACTATTGACATAAAATTCTGTATATAATATACTTTTGATCTCATGGCCAGTGAAGAAAATGGGTATGGGAACGAGGTATATCAGGATTTATGCTCGGGGATCCCAGAGGGGTCCATTAGGGATGAGCAAAGTAATCTTTTGACAACCTTTTGATCTCTTAATTTAGCTTTAAATATGCACATTTATCCCCAAGAATGCTGTAATATACATGTTCATATCCAAGATCTTAAAAAAGTTCATGGACCTCACGCCATTATATGAATCAAATATTCATTATATCTCTTGCTTTTGATGAAGAAGCAAGCCAAAGGCTTCCCCATATTATCTGTAAGCAAATTTACATGCATGTTCACAACTTCAAAATCTATAATCACAAGGATCTACAAATACCTGTACTCAGTGGTGAGCTGCCATGTTCATAAAAGAAATAACATGAAACAGCCAACACTTAAAATGTGATACAAGCAAAAATGATTTATGGATGTTATCAATAATGTATGTATCTGCGTAAGAGAAGATTCATGAACAAAACAAATATATATATGACATGAGAAATTGTTGATGACAATAATTGGTAAGTCTATGTAAGAGAAAGTCCGTAAAGATTATGTTAGCCC
>JAYRBU010399795.1:0-11383 GCA_036023795.1 Vulcanoctopus hydrothermalis
ATGAACCAGATATCTATGTCACTATTGCTGACCATATGAAAGTAAATTCTTTCCTTACATGAACAAAAACAAACAAATACTGTCACAATTAGCTAGATTACCTCATCAAAAATACAGAACCAAATTCTATGTATTGGTATAAATCCAAAATATAGGTTATTGTCCTTAATTCTCTCTTTAACTTTGTAAGGTCTCAGTTATATCATTGTCTTCAAAATTTTAATGTTTGTTATCTATTCTTGCAAATCAATCACTTGGTTTAGTTCTCTCTATCTCTCTAAAGTATACCCCCCCCCCACATCCTTTTATTCTAACTGTTGTTAATTGAGTGAATAAATAAGTCATCAGAGAATACTCCATAGAATGAGCCTCATCAGATACATCTTTCCAATTAGACACCTTTAATATAGTAGTACAAAACCTGCTGTTAATGTTTTGAATATTATGACTACATAGGTCTTTACTAGTACAGTTCCACCTTTCACTTAATTTAGTGTAAGACCATATTAAAACCTAAATCATAACTTTGGCAAAAGCTCTTAGTAATTCATCATCATCATTTTATGTCTCCTTTCCATGTTGGCATGAGTTGGATGGGTGATTTCGGCCCGAGCCAGTTTTTATTCAGAGTCACCATTCTCCCAGACAGGTCTGGGGACCACATCTCGCTCATAAATTTCATTTGGCTTGGTTTCAATGTGAAGTGGTTGGTGTTAGGAAGGTACCAATACTAGAATGGCTGTCATGTCCATGACACAACTAAAGAGTTCTCTTTATCCCACATTGTCTCCTTTCAATTGCCAATCCTTTTACAGAGTGTACTGGGTACATTTTATCATGGCATCAACACTACAGAGAATGCTTCGTCTTGTGCAGGCTAAAGATCCCTCTCTACTCTACATAGTCTTCGTTCCTTGAGGGCAAACGTGACTTGAGAGTGTGAATAGGCAAATGAGCTACAGGAAGCTATGAATATGGGTGTGATGGGGAAGAAGTGATTGGATAGTATGGGGAAGAGGGATATTGGAACAATGGTGATGACTATGTATTAGGTGGGGGTGTGCAGTGCAGATCCAGGCTGGCAGTACTTAATCTCTAAAGAATATAACAATAAGGAATCAGTAGAAATGTAAATGTCTCCATTAACTCTGGTCTCGTGGCATCAATCAGATGAGAGATAATGTCTCCCTAGGTAGTAGGTGTGTTGCAACACTCCTAAATGATCCAGTATCTATTCCCAACATTTAGGTGAACTAACACAACCTTAAATAATAAATTCTGCTGTGAAACACAATAAACTGCCAACTGCAGATGTGAACTTATGACATACAAGAAAATAGCTGGGAGTTTGGTTTCATAATTTATCCATCGAGCCATTACTACATCAGTCATCATCATTGTTTTCACATCTGTGTTTCCATGCTAGAATGGGTTGGACGGAGATTTTTTTAGGCAGCATTTTACAGTCGGATACTCTTCCTGTAACCAACTATATTGATTAAGTATGGGAATCACAACACTGAATGGCTGGGTACTTTGTTTTATGGAGATGTAAACAAACATCACTGGCCATTTCAGCAATAAACAGTGTCATGCCATCACAAGTATGCACACACACAAATATATACAGATATATATATATATCACAGCCGTCCCTTACATTTGAGGATGACCTGGTATAAACATATACCATGCTTTCGCTAAGGGTTTTAGGTATCCATGCAGTTGCAAGCAGACAGACATCCTCTCACTCTTGACTCAGCAAATCATCCAGGATGTGACAGCTAGAAAGGAGGCCTGCACCAACAGAGCTGCTGCTGCTGGTACTCATTTTCAGCTGAGTGGACTGGAAGTGTCTTGCCTAAGGACACAATGCACCTCCTGGACTGGGAAATTGAACCCAAAACTTTACAATTGTGAGTCCAGTAGCTAACCACTGGGCCACGTGCCTTCACACATATATATATATACACACGTATGCACATATATACTCTAGTTAACAGTACATGTGAGGTGGTTGAAAATAGGAGTATATGCAGTACAGATTGTCATCTCATGCATTAGAAGCACCCACTTATGATAGCAAGTCTAAATTAGTTCCCAATTTTTATTTAGGATTGAGCTAAGGGGCCAAGTGATGTGGAATTTTTTTTGTCTATAAGAAAGGTGTTACAGACTTTCTCTCCCCCTACACTAACACTGCTGAGATGCTAGTTCTCTTTTGTTTCAGTCTCCAAATATACTTTGAAAGTGCAGTGTTCTGATAGTAGTGATGACAGAAGAGATGATGCACTAGTGCTGGCGACTTTTGGAAAAGTTTTCTATAACCCCCGATGCAGTTTACTGACGTGTTGCTAGTGGTACCATCAGTACAGTATACAATGGTCTTCTCTAGACATTTACATGTCAGGTTACTTCATTTGTTTCTAATTTTTTTTGCATTGTACCTCTCTATAGCACTAGACAAGTTTTCTATGCAACTGCAGTTCACCGTAATGCTGGTAGAATATATGCCCATTCAGGAAATGTCTTCCGATTAGGGAAGAGAAATGTTAATATACATAGAATGAAAGTGCACATTGGAGGCCACAAACAAGCATTCAATACAAGGTATAAAATTCAATTGAAACAGTCATAACCAGCACAACTCAGAGCTTCACCCCTTGGCACATCAAGCTGCAGTGAATGGAAGCAAGACCCATTCATGAAATATTTCAAAATGTGCTTCGATTGGCTGTGAACTGTCTCCTTTGGGATGCAATGCACAATTTGGCTGGTTGCAACCAGTCTTGCCAAGAAAGGATGGTGAGACACGAGATGTCAAGTGCCATGTTTGTATAGAGCAGAATTGGAATGGAAGAGAGAGAATGGGACATAGGTCACGGCAAATTACTAGAGTTCATTTTCCTTGAAAAACAGTTGAGCAAGTAAATAATGGTGTGGGCTTTTGTAGTAACCTCCCTCAACACCACACAGAACTCATCTCATCATCCATCACTTCGCTCCTCCCAAGCTCTGCCAGCAAACACCAAGCAGCCAATTAAATTTTATACCCATCCAAGAGTTTGTCACAAGTACTTTTTCTTGCACTCCTAAGCACACTCATTCAATAAATCACTCCTCTCTACAGCAGATTCCTTTATACGAGGCAGCGATGTTAAACAGAATGCCTTGCAGTATTCGTACTAATTCACTGTGCCCAGAGTTCAACTTTGCTTTTCATACTTTTGGGGGGAGATAATTAAAGTACCAGTCTAGGCAGAATCGTTAGAGCATTGGACAGGATACCTTGTAATATTTGTTCTGAGTCCAAATCTAACCGTAGCCTACTTAGGTGGTAGACTTAATTCGTCACCAGATTTAACACCACCACCTGGCCCTTCAGTGGAGTCCACTCTGTTACAAACATTCAGGCAAGGCCTCTGGTCCGTCCCCCAATCTTGGAAGCTCTGAAAAAAGCGTGATGAGTAATGTTTTCCCTCCTGACTAAGATATAAATAAAACAAAAACTTACCAAGCCATGCAGATGGGCCTTGAATATTATCATACCATCATAAAAATATTACACAAAATATCTTAAAATAAAACTGAAACTTTGGGGAAAATGTGTTGAAAAGTTTTTAAAGAAATTGCAACACCTCCAAAAGGCAAGTTCAGTTTTAAAACTAATTATGCTCCCCACCTAATAAATTATTGGAACTAGTTTGAAACATGCAGTTAAAAAATAAAATTAAAAAAAACTTTGTGAAAGCTCTCCCAATGATTGTCTATGTACCATATGCAGCCTTGAGGATATTTTAATATCTGTACATTATATAATGTATGTGTAAATTTATACATATATGCACGTTTTCTCATCATTGACCATCACCATACTATCTTTTTGCTTGAGGTCAATGCTAGATAGGTGGACAAGTCCCCCACCCCCCAATCATTAGAATTCCCCACAGGAATATTGTAGCACTCCATATTCATGTCCACATACACCCTCAAAAGCTTCATTTCAAGAGCACCTACACATCATACGCAGTGTCAACTAGTCTATTAGAGACTATACCTAGTTTCATCATTCATTCATCGCTTTTTACGTCCGTTTTTCCATGCTGCTGGACGGAGATTTTTTGAGGCAACATTTTACGGTCGCATGCTCTTCCTGTCACCAACCATACCGATTCAGTATGGGAATCAACGCTGAATCATTGAACAGCCGGGCGTCTGATTATTAGGAACTTTAAACAAACATTCACCGTTCGGTTTCAGCTACACGACAGGCTTCTACAGTTTCCGTCTACGAAATCCACTCGCAAGGCATTGGTCGGGCCGAGGCTATAGTAGAAGACACTTGCCCAAGGTTCCACGCAGTGGGACTGAACCAGAGACCATGCGGTTGCGAAGCGAACTCCTTAACCACACAGCCATCTGCATATTACACTATTATGTCATCATGACAACATATTTACAATCTAGGACTCAACATCAAATACTTCACCACCGTTTCTTGTTTGTAGATCTCAATTCCGCAGTCCCCATTTATTTCATATTCCCTCATTTTTGTTTACTACTCTTTGTTGTCACAATGGATAGCAAATTCTCTAAGAAATCTAATTTTACTAGGGGTTTAGGTGTTCATACTACTTTTGTTTTTAATATCTACTTTTTACATAATTCCCTGTGGAAAATGAGTGCGACATTATCAGGTTTGTCGTCAAATATTCTTTCAGAGCTAATTAACAGCAAATTTTTTTATTACAAATCAGCCTACTCCTGAAATATTTCGAGCCTTCTTGTATTTGTTTGGTGTCGAAAACTATGGTTGGTTCAGCATCTTTCAAGGGACCTCACTTAGACAAAAGCTGAGACAAGTTGCCTCCAGGAAAATAAACTTTTTCTTCACCAGGATATCATAAATATTAACGAAGCTGCTTAAGAACATTAAGCAGGACAAATAAAAAAAAAAGAAACAAATAAAGAATGAAGTCAACGCATTGCATACCATAGAAAGTGGGTATATATATATATATACCGGACAACCAGTCAAAGGGACAAGAGATTGTATACTGTCATTGACATCATACTGGGACACTTAAGTCTAGATAATCTAGTCTACCCAACTGTTATATAGTACAGGGTGGTATATTTACTGCTGTAAGCACTATTAGCAGTGTAAAATGAAAAAGTCTTTCTTTAGTTTACAATTCAATACTATTCATGGGTATGGAACACTTCTTCAGAAGGAGCTTTGTAAAGATTAACCCATTGTTGAAAAGTATGTGGTAAAAATAAACAATGACACAAGGTGTGTTAGGCCAAAGCCCCTAAAGGCTATTTGTGAATGCATGATGGTAGGAACAGATATAAAGTATACACCATAGGTTATTGTCTTTATTTTTTTGTATCCCTTTATGTTCTGAGTTCAAATCCTGTTGAGGTTGACTTTGCATTTCATCCTACCAGGGTTTATAAAATAAGTACCAGTCAAGTACTGGAGTCGATATAATCGACTGTTCTCACCCTTTGAAATGTCTGTCCTTGTGCCTATGTAAGAAATCATTATTAGAAAGGCAATGGACTTGAAGAATCGTTAGAATGTTGGACAAAATGCCTTGCAGTATTTGTTCCGGCTCTTTACATTCTGAGTTCAAATCCTGCCAAAATCAACCTTGCCTTTCACCCTTTTGGGGTCGATAAATAAAGTATAAGTTAAATACTGGGATCAACATAATGGACTGTTTCCCTCCTCAAAAATGTCTGGCCTTGTGCCTATGTTAGAAAAAAATTATTATTATTATTAGAAGGGTAGAATCATTAGAGTGTTGGATAAAATACCTTGCAGTATTTGTTCCAGCTCTTTATGTTCTGAGTTCAAATCTTATCAAGGTCAACTTGCCTTCCATCTTTCTGGGGGTCGATAGAATAAAGTAGCAGTCAAATACTGAGATTGATTTAATCAACTAACCCCTCTTCCTAAATGTGTGATCTTGTTCCTATGCTAAAAATGATGATTATTATTATTAGAATGGTGGATGCCAGAATCATTAAAGCGCTGAACAAAATGTCTTGCAGTATTAGTCATGTCCATTTATGTTCCAAGTTCAAATCCCACTAGGGCTGACTTTGCCTTTTATCCATCAAGTACTTGTTTAATTGACTATACCTTCTATATTTATTGGTTTAATCGACAACACCCTCCTCTAAAATGTGTTGCCTTGTATCTGTGTTAGAAATTATTATTATTCTCAACAATGAGAACTGCATTACGCATTTCAGTTAGTGACCTAAGCCACTCCTTAGATTTCAAAAGTCTCAAATTCTAAATCTATTTTTAATCTGTAACCTTGAGATAGGAAGAAATTTTGTTCAGCTCTAATTCAAATACTAGTCAAGTGAGTATTTCATAGACATAATACACTTCACTATTGTATTTGCACATTACAATAGAGTATTATATGTTTGAGCTGGTTGGAAGGAGTGTAGTCTAGAACATTAGAAGGTGCGTAGAAAGATTGAAAAACTTAAATGAATCTTGGAGTTGTACGTGTTTGGCAGTGGTCTGAAGTGATGAGGACAAAATATCTGTACTCCTAATAAGATGATGTGAGTGACCAGGATACAGAAATGTGCCGAAAATGTTGGCTTCTCAAGAAATAAACGAAAAGTGAAAATAATGACGTAATTACTTATTTAGAAAATCAAAATATCACGTTTCATTTAAATACCATAAATAAAAGTTAAAGAGAAAAAAAGAAAAGACATGCATGCTCCCTCAAGTACATACTATAGCAGAGAATGCTAGTGTTGCCCTCTAAAAATTGAATCGCAGTTTTGAAAAGTTGAGTGTAAGGGACTATGAGGACATAAGGAAGGATCTTGACATAAAACTAGTATTTCACATTGGTATGTTTTTGACTTGGGTGTTTTCACTTTCTAGCATTTGATGTACATGAACAAGGAAAAATGTTCTATGAAAGAGATAATAAAGAAATGAGATCAATAGGGACCTTTTTTCTACAACTGAAATTGATCACCTCGGAAAAATTTTGCCTTTTCCCCACTTCTAGAAAATTTCGAATATATTTTATGAAAGGACACAAATTAAGTATTTCTTTATTTAAACTGTAGTAATGAAATAAATTCTCAGAACTAAGATATGTTTAAGATCTTAAAGGTGATTTTAAAAAGATATCAGGTGCATGTTCGGTGTTAACAAAAATTTGATTACACTCATTGCTGTTGTTAATACAAGAGTTTATATCTTCAACATTTCAGAAGATAAAATTCACTTTCATTTGTTCTTCTTTTTCTTTAAATTAATCTGAAACGTGGGGTAGTGCTCATAATCATTTTAGGTCCTTGAGAGTTAGTGATAAATGGGTGATGTTAGTGCAATTAATGTTACATTTGATTATAATTTGCTGTGAAAAAAATGGGAAAGAATCTTAGAAGGATGCAGTTCTTACAGAAGAACATACCTTTTTTATAGAAGATACTGCTCGACAATGGACCATGGATTAATAATTTTCATGGCTGTGTGGTTAAGAAGTTTTCCTCGCAACCACGTGGCTTCAGGTCCAGTCTCAATGCATGGCACCTTGAGCAAGTGTCTTCTACTATAGCCTCATAGCCTTGGGCTGGCCAATGTCTTGTGAGTGGAATTGGTAGACAGACACTGTAAGAAGCCTGTCGTATATGTATATATATATATGTGGGTGCTTGTCACCGCTGAACATTTATCGATCAGCCGGTGTGTTTGTTTACGTCTCCAAATAACAAAATGCCCGGCCATTCGGTAGTTTAGTGGTAGGATTCCCATACTTAATCAGTATGGTTGGTGACAAGCAGGGCATCCGACCGTAAAATGCTGCCTCAAGAAATCTCTGTCCAACCCATGCTAGCATGGAAACAAGGACGTAAAACGATGATGATGAAAGGATACTTTATTGCAGTTTGAAATAGAGTAGGTTTCTTTTGAATGTAGCCTGAGGTGATGAGATCCCAAATGAGATAATGTGAGCTGTGATGTTGGGGGTGAAGTTGCTGTTGTTGTTGTTTAACCCCAGGCCAGCCTTGACTGAGCAGATCTATGATCATAGGCATTTGAGGTGTGACCATCTGTCTTTTACTTTCAATGGCAGTGTATCCAGGACCACATTATGTGTCCTTCCTGTTTTTAAGATGGTAGGGTGCGATTTAAGGGAAATTTGGCTCATTAGGGTTGAAGTAAAAACCAGAGATGGTTTTGATTACTATTTTCCCTTTATATCTACCATGAGAGCAAGAAAAGGAATATCTGAAAAATAAAATTTAAAAAATAGAGATTTCTCACACTGACACAAAGCGAAACATTTGTAGGTGAGGAATATAATCAATTGTATATGCGGATCCTCATTTTATGGACCCCGGAGAGATAAAAGGAAAATTCAAACCAGTAGAATTAGAACTCAAAACATAAGGGGATGAAAGTAAATACTGTTTTGTATTTAGTCCAGTATACTACTATTTTTACCACTCAATAAGAAAAAAAGATAGAATTAAATTCAGTAAAATGTTAAATGATCTTAGTCTGTTGGTACTAAATTGTTAGAAGGTTGTGATAAAATTGAACTATATTGTATTGTGACTCCCAAATCCCATTTCAGTCAGTATAAGGAAACCAAAAAATAATATCACACAAAACCATTTTAGTGATATTTTAAGAGCAGATTGGCCAGTGTTGAATGCATAACATCGCATACATTGTGGACTATCTCTTATGGAAGTGGAATAAGATGTTGAAAAAGAAGAATTTAAAACTAATATGGACATGTAATAAGAGTAAATAATTAGAATTTTGTGTAGAAGACTTTAGAATTGGTACAACTAGGAGAAAAACAACCCCCTGGGTGGTTTTCTTTTATTTTATTTAATATATATTATCTCTTCTTTTTGTATATATAGGACTACATTGTCTAATGTGTCTTTCCTAATTTAAGACTTGGGTGTGAGTTGAGACAAATTTGGCTTCTATTCTAGCATGTTGAGCGACTGTGCAGAGGCCTTCCTTCATTGGCTCAAAGTAATCTTGGTTGTTGCTGTTTAGCCACAGATCAAACAGACCTACAATGAAAAGTGTTTCAGTCATGACCATCCCATCATTTAGTGCATCAGGAACTACATTGTCCAATATATCCTTTATTTATGATGGTAGGTTGTGACTTGAGAGAAATTTTGTTACTATTTCTAGTAGGTAGAGCAACCATGTTAAAGCTCTCTTGCTGAACACTGAGATCAGCTGACATACATTGATGTCATCTTACATGGGGGGAAATATTGTTAGGCAGCGATACAGCACATAGACTATACGATATTCTGATGTTCTTGTGTGCCAGAAAACAACATTTTCTCACTTTCTATTTCATTATTTGAGTTAGGTGTTTTTGGTGTAAGAGACAGTGTGAAGTATGAATTACTTCTAGTTCATTACTTCAAAGAGATGGTTAGTATAAGAGGCAGTGTGAGGTATAAGTTATTCATACCTCTTTCATTATTTCAGAGAGGCGGCTGATGTAAAAGGCAATGTGAGTTATGAGTTACTTAGGGAGGATATGATACTTGGTGAGAGGAACGGCTGGCAGTGTTTTGGCCACTTATACAGATATACTTACATTAGCTCCATTATGAGGATATAGTAGTCAGAGTAAGGTTAGATCTGATACCAGAGGGCTTAGGGAAGTGACCAAACATACCAGTCATTTCTTTTATTTCTAACAGCAAGAGGAAGAAGAAAAAAAAAGTAGAGCAATCTAATGGAAGAGCGGATATTAAAATGTGTATGGTGATATTAAGTAGGACAATCCCACAAAATCTATTTTAAGTATCCAAATTACGTTATTGCTATCTATATCACTTGACATGTCATTACACTTTGACATGTTCATTCCCTGTATTTGGTGATCATTTAATTTAGACTTTCACTTGTTACTATTTTAATTTGAATTATGAAATAAACCACAGTATTATAATCATACTTTAAGGTCATATCTGATACGGCGTTAACATAGAATATAAGATTATCTTTATAGTATTTACTCTCGTACATGTTCTAGTATTTTCTTTTTAATTTAGCTGTAGATTGTGTTGAATTTTAAAAACAAAATTATTAAAAATTTTTCCAGTGGTGGTAAAAGCCTGAGAAGCACTAAAAAGCAACTTTTTTAAGTACCATTTTTGATAGTTCTTGGTCATATCTAGATATTAGGAAGCACGGAATTAAATTTCTATAAACTTTTTTAATCCAAAGAAATAATTTATATATCACTTGTTAAAATAAGTAAAGATATTTTACCTAATATGAACAGAAGGAGGCCCCAAAAAGTAACTAGAAAAAATATAATTTTCTGTCTTCTAATTTATAGTAAATTAATTATTTCTGGTCATTTGTGTATATACCTGTTGTTTTTCTTCAAATCTTTGAGTTGATCTAATCACGCTGACGTAGTTCTTAACTTAATTTTTTGAATACCACTATAGCTCTTTTAGACAATAGTAAAAGTCCAATATCCTTGTAAAAAATAATCCTGGATGCTCATGGAATTGTGGGTCTGATTGTGTTGAGTGTGGAATCTGTAAACAATGGTATCATTTTAATTGTCTATCCCCTGGTTTAGAATTTTTACTTCTCATGGTTCATATAAGGTAAAATGTCTTTACTAACCCCCAAAAGGATATATAAATTACATTTTGGGGATTAAAAAGATATAAAATCTGTAAAATTTAATTCTGTGCTTTCTAGTGTCAACATTTTATCAAAAACTGCCAAAAAGTGACCTTAAAAAGCTACTTCTTAGTGCTGCTTATATATTAATACTACCCAAAATGTTCTTATTTACAAGAAATTTGTTTAAAACTGAAACATGATAGTATGTAATTATATTTAAAACAGCAGTCATCATCACACATGCTATTGCAGTCCTTAAATATTGATATGTCTGCTTTATTGGATTGGATAAAAATAAAATTATTTTTATCTATTCCATTTTGATATTATTTCAGTAATTAACAGATTTAGTCATTAACTTTTTTTCGTTTAGTATGCGTGAACCATTTAATTGTCAGAGAATTGTGAATTTGACCAAAATAAACACAAATGCATGATAACAGTTAAAATAATTTGACAAGCTATATCGACCACGATAAAATGTCATAATATGATATGATGCTTCATTTTCTACATCAACAAAATAATACACCGAAAAGATGACTGTTACAGATAGATATATAGAGAGATGAACACAGAGTTCTACAAACCTGCCAACGGTGAGGCATCTCTCTCTCTCTCTCTCCCTCTCTCTCTCTCTCTCTCTCTCTCTCTCTCTCTCTCTCTCTCTCTCTCTCTCTCTCTCTCTCT
>JAYRBU010402586.1:0-11342 GCA_036023795.1 Vulcanoctopus hydrothermalis
ATGATGATGATGATGATGATGATGGTGGTGGTGGTGGTGGTGGTGGTGGTGGTGGTGGTGGTGGTGATGATGATGATGATGATGATGGGGGTGGGGGTGGACAAGACAGTTTTTGTGGTGTTGGGAATGAGATGATGACTGTCTGTGATGGGAGATGAGATAATGATGATTATGGTGATGGACTTTATGATGATTTAACTTGACACAAAGCAACTACTATGCTGCACAAAGGACTACCAACAACAATAATAATAATTATAATAACAACAACAACAATAATAATAATAATACAGACAACAGCAACAGTGCCAAAGTCAATCAGTATGTCTTTGAATGAAAGCAGAGCATGTTTAAAGTCATGAGGCTGAAGAGTTACGAAGGAACTTGTGAATTAGTTTTGAAATAATTAGTATGATATCTAGTCAAATAGAAACTTCTAGAAAATACTCAAAATAACTCTCACTTAAAATAGTTCAATATTCTAAAATTAGACATTAATCAATTAGTTAGTTAAGTTTCTTCTTGTAATTTACTTTATGTCAGTCAGGTGAGATCTCAACAAGAATATTATGAGTAATGCTTTGCACCCTTGAAAATATAACTCTATACTTGCCTTTGAGGAAACACAAACCAATGAGAAAACTTGGACTAATTAAGGAGCTCAAACTAATGAGGAGGTTGCTACTAGCTATAAGCTAATCATTACTAGCTACAAGCTAATCATTGTAACTGCTAAATCTTCCACAACAAACTTCTCACCTTCTCTAGAGTAGAAACCAGTTGATTTCAAACCTAAATTTTAGGGGGACATGGTTCCTAATAAAAACAAGATGCTTATAATTACAATGTTGATCAATAAATCAAAATCCGTAGCCATGGGAGTCGATAGGTGCACAGCAAGAAATGCAACCTTCCCCTTCCATCTTTCCTAGTCATCAGCCAACCTTATGTTTTCCACCATCTTCCTCCCTGTGTATGCCTTGATATTGCTCAACCACCTCTTTTATGGTCTTCCTATATCTCTTTTACCAGGGTGTTGTTTCATGCAAGATCATATTCACTAGAGGTAGGGTGTCATGTTACATGGCCAAAACCATTTCATTTTCTGCCTTTTAACAATGATAGAAGAGTTTCCTGGCTCACAGTCTTCCCCACATTTTTTCTTTGTTAATGCTGTTGTTAGTTTGATGCTCTGTACATGGAATGCAAAACATTTGTCGGTAATATTTCATTTCAAGGTAAATGTGATAAATCTAAATGTCTTCTAAACTCTGAGAGACCTTTAAGGTAGAGTAAATATCTTTGTTTTTATGACCTTAAACTGATAAAACAAATCTCCTTTAGATGAAATGCCAGTTTGTTTTAGGCATAATTCCCAGATGATCGTGTACCTAATCACGAGAGTTATGCATACTCAGGCAATGTAGAATTAAGCCCTCACCTATAGGGGTCATTTCTATTGCATTTACACAGGTCTGCTCCAGCAGACTCTTCTATATGCAACAACAACACTCTACTCACTTAAAATCTCATGGTTAGAGAATAATTGCTGTTATCCATCATTGTATAGTAACAGGCTTTTAATGAAAGTAATTTCGATTAGCTAATATACTTCTTAAATTTAATTTCAATCAAGTACTTAGCATTTTCAAGTCCTATCCTTTCATATATAGATGTCATCCACATGCAACCTAGACACCTCATAACAGACCTTCACTACCTCCATGTACAGAGGCCTTGAGAATATCCTTTAATGGTGACATAACAACTTAGTCTCTTTTAATGTGTTTCCACAAAGACATAATTGCTACAAATATCAAGGAAACTATCCTGTACCTCACAACTAAATCCCTCAAACTTATTATAAATATTAATCTTAACAATCTCTGATAGTTTCCCCAAGGCTACCTTGCATATATAACAATGTCAAAATTGTATCATAAACACTAGGATTCCTCCTTAAAGCCAGAAAATACTTCAGTTCTGATTAATTACTGACTCTCCTACATTGGAGTATTGCTCACATATCAGGAATGGTACTGCTGTTTTACACAGACATCCTAGACCGATTAATTACTGACTCTCCTACATTGGAGTATTGCTCACATATCAGGGATGGTACTGCTGTTTTACACAGACATTCTAGACCGATTAATTACTGACTCTCCTACATTGGAGTATTGCTCACATATCAGGAATGGTACTGCTGTTTTACACAGACATTCTAGACCACATAGAAAATAAGACTATTTCACTGATTAACAAATATTCACTCACCAATACCAATACAATTCAACCAGTAGTTCACAGATGATGTGTCTCCTCTTTCTGTCTTCTTCTACTACTACTGCAACAGCCTCTGCTTCTCTTAGCTAGCTAGCTGCAGACATTCTCTACCCAGGCTCACTCAACATAAGTTTCTCTTCTTCTCATTGCCCCTTGCTGTGTCTCACTCCCCAGGTCTCACACTAATCACTTTTCCCCAATCCTTCTTTTCCAGAACATCAACCCGCTGTAATTCTCTTCCAAGCCAAATTCTCTTTACCTGCAGCAGACATTCAATTACAGATGTTCCAACTGAAAGGCAGCCTTAATCTCAATCTCAGAAAGCCTGCAAAGGAAAAGAGTAATTCCCTTTCCTCCTGACTGAATCATTTCTAAATTTAAAAAAAACCAAAAAAAAAACCTATTTCAGAATCCATATCAAGAAACAGCAAATAACAACAGGAAGGAAGTGGAGTTTCGTACCAGGAAATTTAACAATGTTACAAGTCAAACAAACACACACACATAGGCAAAGCATGGCTATAGGTGCAGGCATGGCTGTGTGGTTAAGAACTCCACTTTGCAGCCACATGGTTTTGGGTTCAGTACCACTATATAGCACCTTGGGCAAGTGTCTACTACAATAGCTTTGGTACAACCAGTGAGTTTGGTAGACAGAAACCGTTGAGTGTGCGTTTTTTCGTTGAGATTTATTTAAGTTATTCTTCTCGAAATTCATTGTGGAATGCTCAGCCACTGCACACGTTAATTCAATGAGTATGTCGTTCTGTTGATCGAACAATGGAACACTCATCGTCGAAATCGATGGAGAATCCATGTATGTATGTATGTATGCATGCATGCATGCATGTCTGTGTCTCTCTGTATCTGTCTTGTTTGTTTATATCCTGTAACTTAGTGGTTTGGCAAAAAGAGACCTAACAAACTGAAAAAAAAAGTAAGTACTGAGGTTGATCTGATCGACTAAAACCCTTTAAGGCAGTGCCCCAGCATGGCTGCATTTCATGACTGAAACAAGTAAAAAAAAAAAGAGACACAATGTCTATCAATTCAGCATCATTAGTATTTACAAGAAGACCATATCTAAGAGGAATTACTTTTGAGATAATGACTTGAGTCAACAAACCAGCTAATTTGATGACACTACACTGTGTAGAAACACAAAGGATTAAGATGTCAAGATAATGTGTAACAATGTTTATCTTCCATGGATTAACGTCCTTAATAATTCAATTTCATCAATTTAGGTTAATTGATCAACAAAAGATCTCATGTACAAGAGGGTTTCACGGTTCATACTTCCGTAATGAACAGAAATAAAAACAAACAACTGTCTGGGGAGTTTAAAGTACTGCAGTCATAACCCATAGCTCGTAGGATATATTACTGAAAGCATATCTCATATTCAGGATGTGCAATTAGTACACTTCAACACCACTTCATCATCATCATCGTTTTTACATCCATTATTCCATGCTGGCATGGGTTGGAAGAGTTTGTTTTTGGAGCAGCCAGACACCCTTCCTGCCACCAACTCTTACTTACTTTTAAGTGAGGTAGTTTCTTCCATGGATCTTCAACTGTTGAACCGCTAATCTGCCAGCCTATTCTTTTTTTACACAGGATGTAAACAAATGAGCAATGGTAGCCAAGTGGTATCAAAGATGAAGATTTTATGGAGACAAATGAAAATACGCACCCATATTCATGACAGGCTTCTCTCTCACAAGGCATTGGACAACCCGAGGCTATAGTAGAAGATACTTGCCCAAGGAGCCACACAGTGGGATAGATCCCTGAGCCATGTGGTTACAAAGCGAACTTCTTAACTACACAGCCATACCTGTGCATCTACCAATTCAGCCTCATCACTATTTACGAGATAACCATAACTAAAAGGTATTACTTAATAAGAGATAATTATTTGAGTTAATAAACCAGCTAATTTGATGACAGTACACTACGAAGACACACAAAGGATTAAGATGTCAAAATAATGTATAACACATTTATTGTCCATGGATTAACTCCCTTAATAATTCAATTTCATCAATTTAGGTTAATTGATCAACAAAAGATCTTATATACAGGAGGGTTTCAAAGTTCATACTTTCGTAATGAACAGAAATAAAAACAAACAACTGTATATAAACATGTTAGGACAAACTGGCTTGGGAGTTTAAAGTACTGTAGCCATAACCCATAGCTCTTAGGATATATTGCTGAAAGCATATATCATATTCAATTAGTGCACTTCAACACCACTTCTAGCTACTTACTATTTTCTGAATTATTTATAAACATATTACATCCGACTGTAAAGATTCTGCCTCAACTCTCTCCGTCCAACCCATGATAGCATGGAAAAACGGACGTAAAAAGCGATGATGATATTACACTGTCATTTAAGTATCATTCTCTTTATTATTTATATTATTCATTCTTAAATACATCAGTCAGAAGAGGAAGGACAGTGCTCATGACCTTTGCAATACTCTTTTTCAGTGACCACATCACACCCTTCGTTTACTGAATTTGATCAATGTACATTACTTTGTCTCACACCAACTACCAACTACCTTCCAAGAGAGTTAGTGCATTAAAGTAACTATCATTTAATGATTCAAATAATACTAACATGGATGTGTGGTTACAAAGTTTGTTTCACAAGCCCGTAGTTCCATCTCACTGTTCGGCACCTTCAGCAAATGTCTGCTACCATAGCCTAGAGTTGACCGATGCCTTGTGAGTGAAATTTGGTAGACAGACACTGTGCCAAAGCCTGTTAGATGTGTATGTAACAGATTTATTGTGCCATAACAAAGAAATCTCTGCTTTCGCTCAAGCTTAATTTACACACACACACAGTGGTGGCTGAAATCTATAGATTTATTCTGCAGGAGACTAACACGGCTAACACATCAGTAGTTTATTTATTGGTTTCCTCTTAATTTCTGTTCTACTGAGATGATAACAGAGATTTCTTTGCTAAGGTATAATAAATCTGTTATACATATTTGCTCTAAAGTTATTTGTATAACATGGTAACAAGTCTTCTTTGGATTTTGGTCTCCTTGAACATTTGATCAAGTGTATATATACACACACACGTGTGTGTGTGCGTGTGCAATCATGTGTGCGTGTGCAATCATGTGTGCGTGTCATTGGATTGCATCATACAAAAATACCTTGCAGTATTTTTATCCATCTTGGTTGCTTCCCCTTATGTCCAGTTGACTTTGCTTGTTGTCCTCGTTTGAGGCTGATAAAATAAGTACCAGACAAAGTGCAGGGGCTGATATAATCAATTAAAAACCCTTGAAGGTGGTGCCTTAGCATGGCCACAGTTCAATTACTAAAACCAGTAAAACAACAAAAGAACAGAAAATCGGGACAGCGGATCAATAACTTAAAAATCTAAATTGAAATCCTGCTAGAGTTGATAAAATATGTACCAGTGTCATCAAGCTGTCATAAAACTAGACAATATGTATTAAGAGTGTTTCTAAACCTTCACCAAATATCCAAAAGGTATATTCTGATGCCTATAGTATGGGAGCAGTCAGTTGGCCAGCTCAAGCATGGATCATCAAACTGAATCAACAACATTCAAGTATATCTGGCCTGACTTGTGAGTCTGATCTATGATTAGTGATAGATTACATCTGAAACAGCCAATCACTGATGACTTTATTGCATTAAAAAAAAAAAATTAATAAAAATGTTTTTTATAAAATCAGAGATGACTTTAGCTGCAACAATTTGCTTGTGATATTTCTATTACAATTCAAAACACTTCATACAAAAGTCGTCTCTGATTCTATTTACATATCTTGTTTAAGAAACCAATAAAATGTCAAAGATTTGAACTTATGACCTATGACAGTATTAAATTCCACTTCCTGAATCCACTTCACCACAATACCTTGTTTTCCAAGAGTGTCATAATCACCAATAAAGTATAGGTTAGTGAAACAAAGCATTAAACTCAAAATTGGCAACTGTTCCAAAGAGTAAACTATATTTATATAAATTATGCATTACATCAGACCAGAACTATTCTATTTGCATATGAAAGGAAGATTAAGAGCTGCCATCGGAGAGTGCCAAACTACTTGTCAGTTACATGTTTAAATTTGAGACAAGTTATTATTATTATAGGATTGGAAGAATCGTTAGAGCATTGGACAAAATGCCTTGTGGTATTTGTTCTAGCTCTTTTCATTCTGAGTTCAAATCCCACCAAGATCAACTTTGCTTTTAATCCTTCTGGGGGTCGATAAAATAAAGTACCAGTCAAATACTGAGGTCGATATAATCGACTGTCTCCTCCCCCCAAGAAATTTCTGGCCTTCTGCCTACGTTAGAAATTATTAAGGGCAGTAGATTGGCAGAATTGGTATTTGTTCTGGCTCTTTACTTCTGACTTGAAATCCTGTTGACACCAACTTTGCCTTTCATCCTTCCAGGGTTGATAAATGAAGTACCAGTCAAGTACTAGGGTTGATATAATCGACTTTTCCATACCCCAAAATTTAAGGCCTTGTAAGAAACAATTGTTGTCGTTGTTGTGTAGTAGCCTCAAGTCAAGCCTGATTAAGCAGAGCTATGAGCAAAGGCATTCCAGCTGTAACCATTGTCTCTTTAGAGGTGTGTAGAACTACATTATCCAATATGTCCTTCCCTTATTTAAAATAGTAGGGTGTTATTTGAGAGAGATTTGGCTGCTATTTCTAACAGGTTGAGCAATCACATAGAGGCTCCCCTGTTGGTTTGTTTATTTTTATTATTATTTGTTAAAGTAAGCACGTGTCATCATTTCTTTCAGTATTTACTGACATTTCTTTATGTTCTGTGTTCAAATCTTGTTGGAAGTCAATGTTGCCATTCATCCCTCTGCAAGTTGATAAAATAAAGAACTAATCAATCAATTACACCCTCCTTAATATATTCTTAACACTATCATGTCACCAAAAACTGGTTCTTTGGACTGGCTTGTGCTACACAGTCTTCACAATATTAGCTTTTGAACTCCATCTCCAGTACAAACTTTCCTTTAAATTGTATTTAAACAACACAGTAATAACAGTTTTTTTCTAACCAAGAATATGAAGCAGACAGTGAGAAGTCTCAACAATCTCAACTTCCCATGAGCCAATGAAGGAGTCTTGACATGGTTGCTCAACCTGTTAGAAATAGCAGCCAAATCTCCCTCAAATCACTCCTACCATCTTTAAAAAAAGAGGAAGGATACATTGGTCAGTGTAGTCCTAGATATACAAAAAGACGAGATGGTCATGATTTCATATGTCTGTACAATCATGGCCGACTTGGAGCTAAACAATAACAACCATGAGATGAATTACAGCAATAATAAATTGGGGTTTTTTTTTTGTTTTTGTTTCCTTTTTTGTTTAATCTACGTTATGGTTGGATTTGAACTCAGAAATTTTATTTCTAGCACAGAGTTTTAGTTTTTGAAACCCTGCAGTGAAAATAAAGGTCCTGAGTTCAAACCCAACCTAAATATATGATTGTTTATATGTAAGAATCGGACATTTGAAAAGGATTGGAGATTTAACAAACCAAAATGCAGAACAGAACATAAAACAGGAATGCTGAAGTTAGTTAATAGCCCAAAAATTCCATCTCAGTTTCCAGTTAGTTCAGTGCTTTGCTACAGAAATGATGACACGTGCTTACTTTAACAAATATTCAAAGGCCAAGGAGTCTCCTGATGGAGTCGTAATACTCATTTTTGCCAGCTGAGCTAACTGGAGCAACATAAAGTGCCTTACACAAGGACACAACATGTCTCACTGACTGGGAATCGAACCCACAACTTTATGATTGAGTCCAGTAGCCTTACCACTAGGCCTACAAACAAATATTACCTATGTTGTAAAATAAAATAACGATACTATAAAAATGTCAGCTACATATTAATTCAGTAAAATGAACAGAATACAATATTCACTTTTCACAGTGATGCAAGGCCCCAAATTGTAGTGTGATAATAGTATAATGCATTAGAGGTCAGATGACTTGTTTCCACTCTCCCTATGTATTATGTGTACTTAATTTTTTAACCATGGAGATAAAAGTGAAGGTCAAACCAGGTGGGATATTGTCTCTGAACATAAAGGAGCAAAATTAAATACTAACTTTTAACATAGGCATGAGGCCACAAATTTGGGGGTGAAGGGACAGGCAATTATAACAACTCCAAGTGCTTCACGGGTACCTCATTTTTCTGGTCCAAAAAGGACAAAAGGCAAAATCAACCTCAATGGGAATTGAACTCAGAATATAAAAGGACAAAACTAAATACTTCAGGATATTTAGTCAGCACTACCATTTCTGTCACTCTCACTGTCCCTTTCTATATCAACATTACAATAAAAATAATCTATTATTACACAATGTTCCTCTTTTCCATTTTGTTTAACTGTCTTGAAATGAATTACAATATAAATAAATAAATATATATATGTATATATATTATTCACTTGGCCATCTTTTATGCCAAGTTGGTTGTCTCTACACTTCAGGAATCATCATCATTCTCACCCATGATCTGCTTGCTGCAAGAGGGAAGCCCCCCCCCCCAGTAGGTGTCAATTGTTCCTATCCTGTGCCAAAGGTTCAACTGACCATCCCTCACTTTCAATTTATTTATTTCCTCACTCACCCTCCCATCACTAATCTTCAATGTATTTCTCAGAATTTTAACCTTTACTCCAAAATAATAAAATACAGTCTTTTCCTACTTAAAGAATTTTCCCCACAGTTGCAGACAGCCAGATAGACACTCTTTTCTTAAAATTAAGTTTTCCATTTTTCTCTGTAAAAAATGATGAAGGAGCTACTCAATCGATAATTCTTATGATAGTTTAATATGTATTTCATTGATGTTGTATTACTGAGTAGAAATGTACATAAGTTTAACTACCCAGGTATAATTTGCATATATACATATATATATAATTGTATGTATATTTTATTATTTATTAAATGATAAAGAGGTACATGAATTTTATTCAATTAATCCCTTTAAATACAGTTTGCTACAAGTAATTAACTATAAAACTGAATATTTTTCACCCGTGGATTTTCCATGGGTACACACTAGACTGAAGATAATCAACAAATCCACCAGGAACCAATCTCATTGCATAAATGAACTTGAATGGTGATAGCACTACCTAGTCAAGACAATGGAGAAAGAGAAAAAGAACTCTTTTGTAATTAAGTTACTTCTTTTGTACTCTTTCCTTGAAGAGGGGAAAGGTATCCATATCTCCAAGGTAATATAAATTTTAACTGAAGATTTTTATGAGAGCAATGTTTTCATTTTTTTTAGCTGCATCCACTTCCTGTGTCTAACCACTTGACCCTGATTAGAATTGGAAACCTGTATAGTTAAATCTCCGTTATCTGAACATCAATTATCTAAATTTTGGATAATCAGAACAAGATCACAAAGTCCAATGGATATTTAATTAGCCATGCTGTAACACAAACTTGAGAATAATACTGGTGCTACCATTTCATTTTTTGTTTATAATGATTAAAAGTGAATTCAAATTACTGAAGAACATGTGTTGCCCTGCAATTTTCATTAATATTTCAGTGATTAGACATCTTCCAGCCTTGTATTTTACATCATGGCTTCAAAAGAGAATAATAATCCAAAGAAGAAGCATGTGACTATCTGTGAACCAGAAACTGGCATTTATAAGGAAGTTAGAGGCTGGTGCCTCGGTGGGAAGAGGTTGTGAAGAGTATGGTGTAAAAAAAAGCAAACAGTTTTGAACATATGCAAGGATTAAGACAGACTCATTTGCATTTTCTTTGAAATATGTTGATGCAAATTGTAAATCATCATCTGTTGGTGCAAGGAAGCATATAACAGTTGCAAAAGATACAAATCTTGAGGAGGCAGAGACAAAGTGATTTATCCATCAATGATCTTGTGGTAATAACAGCCATGGTGCAGAAATTCAAAGTGCCGCTGTGAAGCTAGCTAAGGATTTGGGAATAAAAAATGTTGAAGCTAATGACAGGTGGCTATGACGATTTAGAAATCCCCATGGAATGGGTAATACAATTACCTATAATGTATAAGGTAGCATGCCAACCGAAACTTCGTTATATGAGAATCCTTTGATAACATCATTTCATACATTGAGTTGTCAAACTTATGTTCAGTAATATTGCCAACATCTTAGAACCTTGAGGGAACTCATTGTTCAGACGCAGTATCAGCAAGGTAAACAACTGAAATTCAACTTATTCTTCGAGCCAGTTTGTCCCCACCCTGCTGCTGATTCAGTCTCCCCTCAATCACTTCAGGCTTCTATGAGTGGGAGACAAAGACCAGTGGAGCAAAATAGCCCTACTGTTATTGCATATGATGTTCAGCATATATATTTACAATATCATTTACATATACAGTATCAAACCAACCATTGCTAACTCAGACAATCGACTAAAACAGACACCCTTCCCCACTATTAGTATGTTTGAATGAGGGTGCACTACAATTTCTCTCACTTGCACTGTCCTTTTCTATGTCAATACTACGATAAAAATCGTCTGATTATAATCAACAAATCCACTAGGAACCAATCTTATTGCATAAGTATACTTGAATGGTGATAGCACAAACTGGTCAAGACAATGGAGAAGGAGAGAAAGAACTCTTTTGTAATTAAGTTACTTTTCTTGTTCTCTTTCCTTGAAAAGAAGAAGGATATCCACATTTCCAAACTAATATAAGTTTTAACCTAAGATTTTTGTTAGTGCAATGTTTTTTTTAGTTTTTTTTTTAGCTGCACGCACTTCCTGTTTTTAGGCACTTGACTCCAATCAGAATTAGAAACCTGTATGTGTCAGCATACTAATGGTCAATGAAGAAAGGTTTTGTATATAGGTGTGTGCGTGTATAGATTGATATATTTTTGAAGCGATGTGTGTTGATGTATATATAGATGTGCATGTATGTATGTATGTATGTATGTGCGTGCATGAATCTATATTTATATACATGTATA
>JAYRBU010403511.1:0-11285 GCA_036023795.1 Vulcanoctopus hydrothermalis
CAAAAAATACAATTAATGACATGTAGACCCTTCTTGAAATAACTTGATGTATGTTTGATTTTTTTCACTTTAAGTCACAACCCCTTACCTGACCATCTATAAAATATAGGGTCTTTATTCCCAGTCAAAAGAAACCAATACTTTATGAAAAACCTGATAAACGTAATGTAAATAAAACTGAATTGAATATTGTATGCTACTAGCACTTATTTTATTCATATCAGAGGGTGAGAAATGAAGTAAATCAAAGTGGAATTTTTAACTTTGAATAGTGAGGCACTCAGAAAACATGTAGTCATCCCTTAGTCATCTGGATTGCCACTGCCCTACCCAAAGTAAATATATGCTAGATCCTGTTTATGGCTTGGTTGACATTGTAGACTATCTGAATGAAATAAAAACAGCCAATGGCATGCACCTAAATATCAGATATTTGTAAAGATTTCCCACTTTTACTTATAATTTTTGCAACATCTGCTACAGCTGAATGAACATTTTCTTTAACAAAACAATGGTGACACAAGAGAGATTAAATTTCCTGGCTATACAAAGAACGAAATATATCTGAATGCAGTTGCTGTGAAATTTGCTTCCAGAAATGACAATAGGCAAAAGAATTTTGGCAGATTCTGATTGGTTGGATGGATGAATGAATTGAGCTGAAGTTTTATAATTACGACTTTTTCTCTTAGAAATTGATATTTTACAATACATATGTTGCAAATTTTAATCAACGCTTACGATTGAAGAGAAATCATGTATTTTATCGTATCCGTCGATGTTATTTTTTAACATTAATTTACATTTATACACGTAAAGTTAGAAGCATGGATTTTAGGAAATGTTTTTTGACCCTCTTCATCGCATGCTAACATGCTTGAAAGCGTTGATTTAAATTTGTGACGTATGTATAGTAAAATATCAATTATAGGATGCCATTTTTAGAGAGAAAAGCAGCCGTATTTATAAAACTTCAGTTAAATTTACCATTAAACCAATCAGTTAAATTTACCATTAAACCAATCAGAATCTGCTGAAATACTAATTTTTCTTAGAACCCCCTCCCCCCATACGGCTCGGTGGTGCCTGATATCTATATATGTGATAGTAACTAGATAATTAAATTCATTCTATAGTTTTACATAATTCCACTAAGGATCATCGAAATCATGGTATGAATTTAAAGTCCAGTTAGTTACCTACCAACGTAAGACTATACGTGAGACAGCGTAGTCTCTCAATCTGGTAGAAATAGCAGTCAAGTCTCCCACAAATCCCACCTTACTGCCTTTAAAAGGGAACAACATATCGGGTGATGTAGTTCTGGATACACTATATCTGAATAAAAAAAAATAAAGAAAAAAAGATGGAATGGTCACTGCTGGAATGCCTCTAATCATTCATAGGTATGCTCGATCAGGGTTGACCTGGGGCTAAACAACAACAGACCTTATGCATCACTGCTCTTTAAAATCATGAACACAACATCAAACATGGTGGTTTCGCAAGTTAACGTCGACTTCTAATCTTTGTTTGCTGGTGAAAACTCCTTTGTACTGTTTCTGTATCATGTCTATTGATTAGTGAGGCGGGAAGTTACATTGATAGAACTGCCACCCGCTGTTGTTGTGACCATGGTGATTTATGTGATACTAGCCTAGTTCGGGAAGATGTCCACTGCGTGATGAGTTTAACACAGCATAGGCTGTTGCGCACACACCAACCATCCCATCAAATGCAGCTTGTAAATCAGATTTAGAACCCAGATCCAGTGGCAACATAGACCGATAGATTCTGGTCTAAGGCTTAATCTAGTATATATTGTCCACAGCAAAGTGATTTGAGGCACTATATAGAATAAGGTGTTCAGCCCAGAAACATCACGAAACGTCGACTGTGGATTTGAACTCATAACCTATTAAGCATGTAGTTCAATACGGCTATCTCACCTATCTCTCACACATACATATAATTGTGACAGGTTTCTAGTTATCTCACCCACCCGTTTGTTAGATTAACTGCTGTCTATAAAAACCAACCGTATACATTCAGTACCGAGGTATTATTGTTTCCAATAGTAATCCAAATATGCAACTTGCTTTATATACCTGGTCAAAGCGATTTCACTTCACTTATGCAATCATGACATGGGAAAGGCATGACAATCACAATTTCTTATTCTCTCTTGTATGACATGTGTGCCAAATCCGCTGCTGATACTCTTGGTAAAAGAATGAACAGCACATTTCCATTCAAATTTCCTTATATATCTGAGGCCTTGTGTCTATATAGAAAAGTTGTATCGAATTTAGAAGGTTGCAGAGTTTGAGGTAAATTTTCTGAAAGCCGAGTTCGTCACTTGGTGAAAAACACTCACCATAAATATCATAATGTACGAATATCAAAACTTCTTAATTTCATCCTATTCTCCGTATCCACTATGTTTATGTATATTAACGCATAGATACGTTCGATTTTCTTAGATTATTATTTTTTTTTTTTTTCGTCTAAAAATGTCTGGCTAAAGTCATTTTAAAGCAGATTATTTCCCCACTTCCCTTTTCACTTCGAGAGTTGACAGTTCAAATGTGCCTATGTATAATTTCTCTGTCGATGAGATATGTCTCTTTTAACATCTCTTATCACCCTATGTCTCTTTTAGCTTTTTCACCACCCCTCTACAGTTTGAAGTTATGCCACGCCAGACATGCTAAAAATGTATTTGAAAGTAGTAGTATTTAAAACAGAACACCCTGTCTTGTAAAGATCAATAGTATTAAAATGAATTAAGCAAAGAAAAACTGCGCTGAAAGAACGCCTGTGTTGTTGGTAGTGATTGTGTGTTGTTGCGTAGCGGCTGGTATTAGTCGTCTAGATATCAGCGACGGTAACTTTTGTCAATATCAACGAACCAATTATTGCTTCGTCAATTACAGGTTGTGATGAATGACTCAATAATAATAATAATAATAATGATGGTGGTGGTGATGATGATGATGATTTCTTTTATTATTGCTACACGGGCGACGGATGAGCGGACAATACAAGGACAGGTTACAAAAAGTGTGTTGTATAGACACAGTACAATGCCATTCATTTTTTGGGAGGGTTATATTCGATCAAATTGACATCAGTGCTTGACTTTTGTCTACCCCGGAATTAATAAAAGGCAATATTTATTTACTTCGGCGGGATTTGAAATCAGGACGTGAAATTAAGTTTAACGTTCCAGCATTTTTTCCTATTTGCCACTCCATAATAACAACTATGATTTTAAACATAGGCACAATGCCACAGTTTCGCTGGTATTTATTATATCGACCCCGGAAGAGTAAAAGTTGACACCGCAGCATAAAGAAACGTAGCTAAATATCGCAAGGCATTAAGTCCGGCACACTATCGTTTTTGATTATGATACTAGTTAGAGTTCTTCGAACGATCTGGAGTGATTAAAACAGTAAATATAAAAGAAACTTAGTTAAAGTTATAAAACGGAAAAGAAAATAATAAATCTGAACCAAGGGAGGTAATTTGTTGTTGTTTCATAAGTTTGTTGTGACTGAATAGAAGCTAGCTCTACAGAAACAGTAAAGGGGAAAGAAGAGTAAGAGAGGGAGTATGTCGTTGAGAAAAAGAATAATATGAGCTGGTGGGAGAGTAAACGGCCCATATTGAAAGAGACAAAGAGAGTGAGAAGAAGTAGAGACAGTGGCACACGTAACTACACCCAGTAACAGAGGCTGCTGCCAGGATCTAACTACTTACCATTCACTGGACTATTTTACCTTGGTTTAATGTCATGGACACCTGCTGGTAATTATTATTTGCCTTTCATCCTTCCGGGGTCGATAAAATAAAGTACCAGTCAATGGGGAATTGTTGGCCTTGTGCCTAAATTAGAAACAATTATTATTATTATTATTGTTGCTACTGCTGTCATCGTCGAGACCCGTTTTCTCTGTCTGTCGTCTCGATTTTATGAAAAAAATAAATCAAAGTAAACAACTGTAAAAATAAATAAGCTTGACAAAATCCGTGTTGTCGTCGCTTGCCATTGCAATTTACTGCTGGTAAAAAAAATAATAATATCACAAGCCTCGCCTGATATTTGCCCCTATGGATTAAGGGAATAAAACGCACCCGGGCAGAGTTGGATTATATGTATTTTTCGTCACTAAATCATAACTCGCAAATATATACGTATATTATTTCTATAAATTTCAATCGGTCTGCAATACATTATTAGCTGTTCAGTTTTTTTTCTAGTGAAGACTAGGGAACTTCCAGCTGGAGCAGGTATCTACCTATATCTTTCTCTCACTCTCTCTCAATCTAATACACAAACTGAATGCATGTTGTTGTTGTTGTATAGCCCCTGGTCTGCCCTGATTGAGCAGACCTATGAGCAAAGACATTTCAGCTATGACCATTCTATCTTTATTTCGTATATTGTGTACTTCGATTTTTTAAAAAGATGTTAGGGTGTGATTTGAGGGAGATTTGGTTGATATTCCTAGCAGTTTGATCGACCACATAGACTTCTTCGTTGTCTCATAACATGTTGTTCAAAGATGTATTTCTGCGAGACAGCCATACTGATACGAATCTAGGAAAAAAAGTTGCAGTCCACACTTAAATATCGTAAATAAAACATTGTTGTATTTAAGATATTGAATAAAACGTAATTTTTTTCTTCACATGCCATTATATAAATTGTGTTGTCACTGTGTACAGTCATTTATTGTCAGTTGACAAATAACATTCGAACTATTATTTATGGTATTTAAATAAAATGTAACATTTTCTCCTGTGACTTTTAACCATAGACAAAATTGTGACTTTATTTCCGTTCACCACTGGAAACCTGTTACGGGGTTACATTTTTTTTTACTCTTTAAAATACTGTATTGCCTCCCCATACAACACGTCAAAAAAGAACTTATGAACAATGTAATATTTTTTTCATGTTCAATATATATATCGTAATATTTGATATATAATATAATGTTTTATATGAAAGTGTTTTATACAAACCGGTCCTATTGCTTAGTTGATAAGAGTACTTTCTCTATCAGCGGTAATATATTAAGTGGTTATAACATTCGTTGTTAATGCCCTTCAGACAAGTATAAACTCCACAACCTCTCTTTTTTTTTTTAAATCTTAAGATTCTGTTTCTATGTTTATGTAAGAAACAATATTTTATTACATATTAACATACTGGTAGTAGCAGCGTCAAGTAGTTATTGTGAAATTTCAGCTTTTTTTCTTTTGTTATAGCTTTTTTAGATATGAAAATTTAATTTTTAATAAAGAAAATCAGTAGGACAAGACGTATCCGCTGTGATGTAGTGGATAAATTTGATTCAACAAAGCCGTTGCTGGATCTCCCCAGGTCAACTCGAATTGAGTAGACCTACAATGTTTGTTTTTTTTCAGAGATAGTATATTTAGGACTATATTACTCAATGTGTCCTTGACTTTATTTAAGACAGTAGTGTGTGAGTTGAGGGGGGATTTGGCTGCTATTTCTAGCAGGTCGAGCAACCACGTAGTCTTCCCCTATCAGTTATGCCCCAGCATGGACGCAATCAAATGACTGAAACAAGTAAAAGATTATACCTGCGATATAACTAGCTATTGTTCTTTCATGCAATCTTATTTTGCTGACATTTGGTGCTACCGTTAAATGTTTACGGCTAGCTTATCGCTCCTGAATGGTGTACATTTTTAGTTTAAGTTGTCAGCATTAATCTAGTGGTTATCTTTGGGAAATCGTGCTGTCTCTGCCTGCCACCGACCAGTTGTTGTTTGGATACAAATGATTTGATGTACACCAGGCTAGTTTTTTTTTTTGGTACTTTTTACTTGCTTACAACCCAAGCGACAACGACTTGTTCTCTGTTCCTAACTCTCAAACGAAGGGTAAGACCCGAAACGTTAGGTTCTAGCCCACGGCAATTGAACTTAATCCAACTACCCTGTGAACTCTCTTAATGTTTTGATGCTATGTGTTCTAGTTCTACCGAGGTCGACTTTGCATTTATCTGTAGAATCGATGAAATAAGTACCAGTAAATCATTTATTATTTTGTTTTAGACATTATTATTTTGTCTTTAGTAAGAAAAAGGGCTATAATCGACCCGATTTCTTTACCCGCGCCCTGTTCTGAAGTGTTCCAATTTTAAATACTCCTCATAAATCTCAGCTACTGATTTGGCAATTTATCTTTTACTTTGAAATTGTTTCGTAGAGGCCGAACTCCTTGGGGTGTCATTATATATTAAAGTGCCAGTAAAGTACTGGGGATTGTTGGCCTTGTGCCTAAATTAGAAACAATTATATATATATTGATCAGTATAACTTAATATGAACTGATATTTCGTTTTTAATTACCAGATCAGTGTGATGTTTTTTTTTTTGACATACAGCATAATTTCAGTTGCTTGTACTTTCTGTGGCGTCATTAACGTTGCTTTTTCAACTTTCCGATTGAGATTAATGACTGTTTCCCTACTTTGAATCTGTGCTATCCACTTGGTTTCGCCATTTCTCTCTTGAAAGCTGGTCGTCAATTATATTATATCCGATAGCTGTACAAAATAAATATTTCTTATCAGTGGCTCCAGATTGATGAAACTATCTTTAATGTGAAAATCGTAGAAAACTTTCATTACTTGATGCAAAATTGTTTTAAGCTACTTTAGTTGTTATTTAAAATCACTTCACATAACACGCACTGACTAACCTATCGTTAATATTACCAGTGGTCACCACGTATAGATACTACAGTGGTTATTAATGTTATTATTGTTGTTAGCTTTACTGGTTGATGTAATCGGATACTCAGACTTTTGGAAATTAAAATGAATTCCCTTGTCATAGCTAAGTTTTAGTTATTTGCTGTCTCCTTACATAGACTACATCGAAAGAAACACTGCTGCTACTGTTGGTTTGACTGCTGTTATTTCCTGCCCTTCATTTACTCAAGACAGGACTAGTCATTTAGGCTTCGAAATAATAGGAAGTCTATTGAATCGGTCTTGTGAATTACTCACAAACACCAGATCGTTATCAAAATAAACAGGAGAGGGGGTCGGGAGGTTATTTAATATGTTATGGTTTGAATATTTTTGTAATGCTAGTTACCATGTGTATATTGATTTAAGAAATTTTTTTATTTATCTTTCCTTTGTCTCCAACAGTAGTAACTCGTGTATTCATATTAATTTGACAAATTTTAAATCATTGGCATCAGTTATATATTTCGTTTCTCACCTTTCTGTTTATTATTTCGTAGGTAAGCAACATAAGTCTGTTATCCGCATTTAGCAGTTACATATGCTCTAGAAAATTCGCGAAATAAACCACTTTGCTGAAAAGTAAAGTTCTGTTAACACACCAAATAGTTTTTCGTTTCTTTTGGCTCTGTAGAACCGATAGTCTGGAATAAATTGCAGCTAACTATAAACTATTTTGCTCGTGTTAGCTATTGTATCCAGTTATTAGGTTGACTTCGATTTTTAATTATGATGGTCCATTTCAGTTCCTGGATATGTTGAACTGAACAAATAATACAAAGAAAAAAATTATCTTTAACAAGCCCTTGTCTGACTGTATTATAGAATTTATTTTGGTTGGTTTATTACACGATTTTTTTCGGGAAATATAGTATTTCATTTCTTTTTATAGTTCAGTTTGTTGTGGGTGAAAATGAGCAAGGTGGATCTATCTTTAGCAATTCTTTTTTCATCCAATCAATTTAGTTGCAATCTTACTGCATTTGGAGCTGCTTGAGTTTACAGATGGAATTGGAGCAAATTATATTTCGCAGTGACAGTTTTCTGATTCCAAAACAATAGTATTCTGGATAATCTGACGACGTTTGTAAAATATTCAATTTTTTGTGTACTGAAGAGCGAAAAAAAAAAAATCTTCGTCGTATTTACTCATCTGGCATTTCTATAATGTTTATCTGAAGGATGTCGGATATTTCCCCCATATTTTGGATAGAACCATTTGAAGATAAAAGACACATTATTATTTCGGCGTTGTTGACTACTAAACGACATTTGAAAGAATTTTCAACGTACACGGTTTTCAACGATAATCTATAGTTTTTCCTAGCCATCTTTATGCTTTTGTTAGTTCCGGAAAATGGTTTGGAAGTTTTTACTTTTACTTTTCAAATTGGATTAAAAGGTTTATTCTTATGTTTCCGTCTGCCTAGGGATTACATAGTCTTCGCATATACCTAAAAAAGCAAAGCTATTTAGGTCTGTTATTCTTGGTTGATTGGGACAGTTATGAAAGTTATCTTTTTGTTTTTAAATATTGTCGAAGTTTAAAGTACTGCATTAATTTGATATTTATTTCCAAGTTTTTATTACCTATATATGTTGGTATAAAAGCTAATTCATTAAAATAGAAATTTTCCTTAATTTTCAACTCCCCTCCATTTGGAGTTCGAAGTATATAGATCATTGGAGGATTATATCGATTACTGACGCTGAGGGTTTTCGGAAAAGAAAGCTGCCTAGAGTTGTTAGTGATTATTACTGGTATAATCGTCTGAATTAAATAACCATTTAACTACAGTAATTTTAAAGAACTACATATTTGGACCATAGTTTAAAAAAACTCCAACAAAACTTGGTTTAAAATAAAATCCAAGAGTTTTGAATTCCACTCCCCTTAATACTTAACTAATAATCAGTATAACTTTCAAAAATTATTTGGTTGATCTTATATGTGCATCAGTTTGTTTGCAAAAGGCCTTCTTGTTATCTTAATTTTATGCTTACTGCAATTATTCCTATTTCCTTTGTCTATGCTATGAAGTTTGTCATTTATAATTTACAATGATTATTTGTTTGTAATGTTGACTAATGTTTGTGAAATGTATAATGGTATACTTGAATCTTGTTATATTTGTCAATATAGTCGAAATATTGCCAAGAGGATTAAAAAAAAATGTTTCTACATTAGGTGACTCAGTAAAGTGACATTTCTGTTTTTTTAATAGATCCAGATTTCATCTTTCGGATAATCGAAGACTCTATCATTGATATTGTGTGTTAAGTAATAGAACATCTGGTTTCAGTTAATAGTTGAAACATTTGGTTTAGAGTCACATGAATCACATTCATTTCATCACAATTACTCTCCACAACTAAGTAGTTATTTTATCCCTGTTATTTCTTTAAACCTTAGTGTCTTCTCTCTCTTCCGCTCTCTCTTTGTTCATATATATTTCCCTATAATTAATGTAACTATCTTTTCAAAATTCAATATGGTATCTTTCTCTAATGAATTTTTTGATCCTGTCTTTTTGACGATTCACTCTAATTGATATGTAACTGCAAAGCAACATTTGAGATAGGTTTAATTCAATTTCTTTTCTCTCCTTACAAAGTTAGACGATTTATTTTTACACTGCATTTGTTAAATAACTACTTGATATTGTATTGCTAGACACGTGTATAGGTTGTGTCAAATTACGGTTTAGTATGTTGCATCATATCTAAGGATATTGTGTATCTTAGTTGTGTGGGAAAACTATTGCAGTGGCTAGCCATTATTTGTGGAGATGGGAGAGTAATATGAACATATAGCAAAGATTCACTATTTTTGTTAACTGTTAAATGTGTGTGTTAAGTGCTTTTTGTTGACTGTTTTGTATAAATTTTATTTGATTATGAATTTTTCTATTTGATTTTTTTAAATATAAATTAACCAGAATAATATCAGCAATGGCCATGACCTTTGCAGGCCCTCTCAGATTGGTGATATTGATGCAGTTGGTGCTCAGTCTCATAACTGCAGGAAAAATATTGGCCAGGAGGGAACCGGGGATCTGATCAGAATGATTGCAACAGAGCTAAAGAGACCCAAGGACCAAGTGGTTGTGTTAAACAGGGTTGTGTATTAGTCCTACCACCCAAATATAAATATATACTGATAAACATATTGAAAAAAAGTATCGATCCCAAATATTAGCCAAAAGTTAGTCATCAAGATACATAAATTGTCTTTTATTAATGTAACTGTAATAGTAGATTGATACTTGCTGTAATAGACTTGTATCATTTCATTGGGAGTATATTTGGATCTCCATCAACATCTTTAAACCATGTACAGTCATTCTAGTTGTCAAGATTCCGAACATTGTCTGGGAGCTGGGGCGTATAAGAGAGCAGATGCTACTCCAGATACTGAAACCATATAATCTTTCTCATCATTGGTTTTATGTTGGTTTTTCCATACTCATTTGATTTAGATGTATTTGAAAAGCTCCAACTTTCTTTATTAACTCACCCAGAACACTGACAACATTAATGCTCAATTTGCCTGATCTTTTAATGCATTTTGGTATCCCCAAAGGTTTGCCAAATGGTTTTCATTACCAGATGACTTCCCTTTTGTCAAAACTGTTGTAGTAAAGATGAGATATGTTTACAGAAAGGTTCTCTATAAATCTTGAGACCTTCTCTACCTCATGACAGCATGAGCCATGAATGAAACAATGAAATGAATCAAATGTGGTCATTGATTTAGAGTAGTTCACTTTTCTGGTATGTGTATGTGTACATGAGAAGCAAGAAATAATTCTATGATTAGTTATAGAATACCTGACATATTTTGAAGACATAAACCTTCAGTTATGTTTTGAATTCTCACCATTTTGCAATGACTATGTCTAACCAACGACAATACCATTCATAACTGAACAATGCACCTCTTAAAATTTAATAGAACCAAACATAAATTGAAATCAATAGAAAAAATTTTATATTTTAAGCATTGTTATTCTTATAAATCTGTAGAAAGTGTTATTTCTGGGGAATCTATTTATATATGAGTATTCTAGTTATAGTCGATTATGTTTATTTTCATAATCATTGTCTTTAAAATGGTCTACATAATAAGGTTGTTTTTCATATATTTGTATTATTTAAAGCATATATTATGGAATGATTACAGATAGAAAAAAACATCTTTATCAAATGCTTAACCTTTTCATGACTATAATTCTAATGAGTAGACTGTTTCAATTAATTTTCAATATAATCAAGATTTTTGAAGGGCTTACTAAAATATCTATAACTTTATGTTATTATTGTTTAGCCCCCAGGCCAACCTCAATTGAGCTGACCTATGATCAAAAGCATTCCATCTGGCGATGACCATCCCATCTTCTTTAGCAGTATCTATGACTACCTTATCCACTATACCCTTCCCTTTTTTAAGACAATAGGTTGTGATTTGAAGGATATGCTGCTATT
>JAYRBU010404459.1:0-11267 GCA_036023795.1 Vulcanoctopus hydrothermalis
CAACGTGCTCACCTGGCACCGACTATGTGCCCTCCATTCAGACGTTCCGGATTCGCCCCTCGACCGCACGTCGTGCGCGGCCGAACGTACATCACCACACACACAGACAACACCACCTATGTGTCCTTACTTTCTGTGTTCCTCGCTTTTGAGGTTTTGTCAACATAACATCTATTAATATTTATATATTGGTTGTTTGGTTAACAACCAATATATTCACCCCTGCCAAACATCCATTCCATGTGAACAGGAATGGAACCATCTGCAAAAGATAGATATAGATTTCCCTGCATGATTTGTATGGCGTATATCCACTGCACTCGCAATACCTAGACAAACGGAGCGATCTTCTGTCCAGAGAATCGTGATGTTATGTTATATTCCATAGTCGGACGACATTTCGCAATACTGAAGAATAATTGTTGATTTTAGAGAACAAAGGATTTTTAATAGTATTTATACTCTTTATAGCTAGTTTACTCGTGACCTGAAAATGATTGCTATATTTAAATGAACTTTATAGAGCTATGAAATTTTGATTTTGCTCTAACTCACATTATGGAAAAAAGATGAAATGCAATAATCATTTATTTTTCTAGCGTTATATTATTTATACAATAAAAACTTGCATAAAAGAATGAAGTTTCTTTTACTTTGGGCCGGATGTTTACCACGAACAACAAACAGACAATCCTTTACTATATTATGTCTTAAGTTATATTATATATTTTGACAAGTATCTGGGAATTAAAATGTGCAAGAAAAATATTTATCATCCGAACAAATCAAATCTTCAAACAGGATACATAATATTTATGTATCCCGTTCATAATGTTGAAGTCAAGAGATAAAATGAATCCAGGAAGTACAATTACTTTTGTTATCAAAAAGGAAATGTTATGCTCAAACAAAATGTATTTTAAAAATTCATTTATTTATTTATTTTAATTTTTTTTTGCACATGATGACAGGCAAAACCGTTTATAGTGTGATTGGATTCGTCGGAATTTGCCATACATACGTTATTTGGACTAGCTCCACGTGCTCATTGCATGAAAATAGGGAAAACTATTGTAAAGGATTTTGTGTATATGTTTATAACATTATCATCATCACTCCACTTTTCCATGCTGGCATGGGTTGAACAGGACTTTTGAGACACTACTTTACGGCCGGATGCTCTTCCTGACGCTAACCCTGTAAGGATGCGGCGTACCTATTCTAAAAGCTGGGATCACACAGAATACATTATATACTATATATTATTTTTGTTTAAACACCGTTTTATTATTAAAAGTGCGGTTATATTCGATATTAATATAGATGTCTTTTTCCATATAAGTGTTTTCTTTCATTTCAAATAATTATTTTCCAAGATCCATTATGCCATATCAAAGTTTCACGACCTCCTTGGTCTTCGTTTCTGCAAATAAACACTTGTTGATAGTTGAAATTATCGTATATATATAGAGAGAGAGAGACACACACAAGCATATACAGGTTATATCAAGTCACTATCTATCTCGGTGACATTAGATGGGGTTTTTTTAATGCTATACTGGCATAAGGATATGTACTTCAGATGCAAATTTGTGTATTTAAAAAAAGTTAGTTGGTTTATTTCGAATTTTGTGAAATTTATAAATTTCCCGTTTTAGACCCATATCACTAATGATGAACGTGGAGGAATGAACATGTGTGGTAACATGCAAAATAAAAGGCATTAAATGCCAGAATTAGACAATTTTGAGAAAGTTTCATAAAAATTCAACAGAGAAGGCTATTCGTGAATTAGTACGTTGATGAAAATTTGCCTGCTATTTCAAACAGGTCGACCGCCACGTAAAGGCTTCCTCATTGAAGTTCACATGATTTAACACCATTAGATTTTTTTGCCTGGGGTTTCATTAAGTTTCACTGGTAGAAAAATTAGTAATGAAGCCGAACTTCGAAATCGTATTGTCGATGCAGTTAAGAAAATGACACCTTAAATGTCGGAAGGTGTGTTCCGGAAAACAATTTATTGCTTTGAGCTCTGTGGAGACACTGATGGTCACCATGTGGAGACCGATAAATAAATAGCACTTATTCTTTGTGGCACTTACTTTGAAATAAATATTTTTTTTATGTCTTAAACCATTTTTTCTTAATCCACATTATTTTTCAAAATAGTGACTTTACATATATATAGTGTATTCGTTCATAGTGATCGCAGAAGACCATGACTTTGGCGAAGTATTGCTTTGTGTGCCAGTAGATAGCTGATGAGACTGATTCTAGCAGGGAAATAACGGTTACATCAACATCCAAGGTACAAGTGGTCTGCGACTTAATTTGAGACGCCGATTAACCAGGCTTTGTGGAGCTCACATTTGGTTTCCGCTGCCTTGAATGCATGTCTCTTGCGAGGAGTTTGTGCCTTTGCCAATGAGGGTGCGCTGTAGGGGCCTGTTCTGAGCAAGCTCCAAGGATTCTGTGTCAATGCTCATGGCTTTCAATGTTACTTTCAGGCTATCTTTTCCTGGTCGCCGACTGTTCTCTTTCCCTATAGCAAGCTCGCCATAGAGGAATTGCTTTGGTATGCGCATATTCTTCATGCGGACGGCATGGACGGTCTAACGAATTTGATTCTTTTGCAACAGAATATGTATTGATAGAGGTTTCGCCCGTGGTAGCACTTAGGTGTCTGGAGCCTTGTCTTGTTATTTAATGTGGAACAATCTACAGAGATATGTGGTGTGAAAGTGATTCAGCCGTCTCGCGTGTCTACTGTAAACAGTCCATAGAGGAGTACCGTGAGTACGACTGCTTGGGAGACATTCAGCTTGGTGATGTTGATACCTCTAAGTTCCCAAACTGTAGAATGTAATCTTCCAAAAGCTGAGCTTGCTTTGGCTATCCTAGAATTGACCTCATCATCAATGTCGGCGTGTCTAGAGAGAAGGCTACCGAGGTAGATGAACTTCTCTATTGGCCAAAGACATGTTTTGGACCGAGATGTTGGCTCAACGTACTCGTGACCTGCTGAGAGTTGCGCATATTCTTCATGTCTTTTTGGTGCTGTTAGTTGGACCAAAGTTGTTGTAGGCCACAGAGAACTTGTCCACGCTTTATTGCGTGTCATTGGCAGTGCTAGCATTCAGTGCAAAATCATCTGCAAAAATAAGGTTACAGATATTGGTGTTTTGAACATAAGTGACTGCTTTCAGGTGTATGAGATTGTGAAGTCCGCCATCCATTCTGTGGAGGATGCAAACACCTGGAGGATTATTCCTGAAGGCGTGTGTGATCATTGCTGATAACATCATACTGAACAGTGTTGGCACCAGTACACACTCCTGCATTATTCTATTGCTGACAGGAAAGTCTGTTGAAGCTTCACCATCGTCAAGGGCACGAGACATCATGCCGTTGTGAAACTGTCTGACAATGTTGGTAAATTTTGTCTGGGCTTCCAAATTTAGACATAATCTTCCAAAGTTCTTCATGATTTACAGTATCGAATGCACACACTCACATGCGCAGATGCTCCTCTGCCTTCATTCAGCTTCAACAACTTCTCCCCATCTGACTTCTTCATTAAGCGATGAGAAGGAGATCGTGGAACCAAGGCAAGTCGTGAAGGGGAAGAAGACCGCCAATGAAGGTCACCATATTATGAAAAGTGGGAGGTTCAAAGAGACAGCAAACAACACATAGACCATCCACACACCACAATCACAACAAGCACAACGGAAATAGTAAAATAAAAATAAAAAACACTTGAACCTACAACAACAAAAACATCGACCAGAACATCAACAGAAAAAAACACAACCACAGCAAAAGCAAAAGCTACAGCAAAAACAAGAACAAAACAAACAGCAACCACAACACACACAGACAAACTCCTCAACAATGCTGTCCTTTGAAGGAAGTATGAGTTGATAGTGTACACAAAAACAAAACAAAGAAATACAAACAGGAGGAATGCATCAGTCAACACCTCCCAAAGGTGGTAACCGACAATTTTCTGGTGAGGACTATGCCAGAAGTCTACAAACACTTACTGTCCAGATTCCAACAAGACAAGGAAACATTTAAAGTTAAAACATCCTACCCAATACAACAGGGACCCTCGGAGAACCCCAAAAACATTTCTGGAGTCAGCTTAGAAGCAGGGTCACTTGCTTAACTACCTCAGGTTACTAGATATAGATGTATTAGTGGGACCAAGATTTCTGGGACTAGCATACATCTCATAGTTGTCGAGAAGGAGAGCATCTTTTGGTTGGTCCGGGCCGAGAAGAGGGGCAGTTGTGGTTCGGAAAGGTCTAGATCTACAGGTACAGACCATTTTCTTGATCAGATGGTAAGTCAGTGGTCCTGGTTTTGAACAGCAGTAAAAGTGGTGCGTTTAGAGTAGTGGCCATTTGTTCTCCCCCCCCCACACACACACACTGAAACAGTGTAGACGGACTTCTTCAGGTGTCTAGAAGCCTTCTTTGGAACGTCCCACATGTTAGTACTGGGGAGCTACTGGAATGACATATTAGATGTACGCTGGGATCAAAGATATCCAATAGGAGAGTGGTTTGTAAAAGCCTTGCAAACCTGCTTAAACAGTACCAACTGTCTGGCACATTCTGGAAATCCAGTCAGTACTTGCCAATGTGGATTTGAATAAAGCACATCTGGTCATCCAGATCATATCATGATACATTATTTGTTAGTCCATTGGATAGTGATGGTGTAGGATGCCCACAATTATGGCTGGTTGAGTACACATACACACAAGTTTGTAATCTGCATGGTCAACATAAACAGGGACCTGGTTACAGGAAGAGTAACCCTTGTTCCCAACGCAGAAAGCCTTCAATAACTGGGTTAGTGAACTAGTTAAGCCAGAGTAATGGAAGTGATCTTCAACACCTGCTTGTGGGTCTCTCTGAAGGGGGCTATTACAGTAGAATGGATAGGGTTTAGTAAAGAAAAAAACATAGCGACAGAGAATAATAGATTAGTGGCGAAAATGGTACTTGACTTTTATTCAATGCGAAACCTGAAGATTGTGTTCTCAGAGCTAAGGTACATGTTCTTTGACACGAAGGAGCAAAAGCCGTTCAGTGGACCTGGGTGATGGGGACGCAATGTGGCAAGAAAGCCAAAATTTGGTATTTGATGAACTACAATGGGTCCTGTTATTTGATTCAAGAGATATGTGTGGCTTTCCAGCAACACTTTGCCCAACTATTTGAGGTTAGTGGTGGCTGGAGATGGTGGGCTGACAGCCAACCCTGACAGCGTGCCATGGTTCTCAACAGAAGAGGTCGATAATAGCAACTGAGATATGGTTGGCAGTGAGTGGTTGTGCATGGGTCAAATTTCTTGGTTTAGATAGTGTCCTGTGAGCTTTATGGATACATGCTAGGCCTGTTCTCTACGGTCTTGGCAGATATATATCACAATTGGCAGTAACCATTTCGAGCTGTGTTAGCCTGGGTAGGTGGTGCTGCTGAGAAAGAAGGAGGATGTCATCAATAATTGGGGGCCCATAAATATTCTGAATGCAGAGTTTAAGATGTACCCAAGATACTTGCGAAGAGGTTGCTGCTTGTCGTTGATAGTGTGGTCAAGAGTGCACAGACCTGTGCGATTTCTGGCAGAGCTATCCTCATGCAATAGATCCTAGAGATAGTGGATGATAAACCTGGCTTAAGTGGGGCTTTGATCCACTAGGATCAATCCAAAGATTTTGATAGGGTCAACTATCTGTACTTGGCAGCGGTCTTCAGTGCAGCTGGTTTAACTCCCATTTTTAGAGGCTGTGTATTATCAGTCACATAACCAGAGATGTTCTCTATTCCACAACTTTAGAGACAAAACATTCACATTCCCTGGACAACTGATCTCTACACCAGTTCATGACTTTTGTTCTCTGTTTCATGGAACAATATAAGCTTTATTGTGTTTGTACCGAATTGCTGTTTCTATTGGAATGTTCCATCAGTATTCCTTATTTTTAAAGTTGTGGACTCATTCTGGTTTTAGTGTGCCTTTGGGATGACCATCAGGATAATCCTTACTACGGATAGCATTGTAAATAGTTTTGGCAACAATGTCATGTCATGAGAAGGTAGTACCTTCCAGGCATTTTTGGGTAGCTGCTGATGATGTGGATGATATCTTCCACACTGGTATGGCACAATCGCCATTTATTATCATAACGTGGTGGTTTGGGGGCATCCTTATCTCTTTTGGTGACTGGTATATAGTAGCTATCTCCTGTTCCTGGATAGCAAAGTAGTTACTTTTAGGTGGGAGGTAATGTATCTGTCAGAGGTCCAGGAGAAGCTACTCTTCCAGTTAATGTTGTTGTTATCCTCTACCTTGCAGGATATGTACCCATGCATAACTTCCTTCTAATATGAGTGTTTCTCCTTCAAGTTACTGTTCAAATAGATCAGTCTAGCTACCCTTTGGTCACATGGAACAGCTGTATACTCAGAGTACCTATTCAGAAATTTTACTCATCTCTTTAAGATGTTTTAATTTTCATTGTTGAGTACACATGTTGTACTCATTTCTCCCTTTGCTGTTCAATAGGTGTCGTCGGAGTAATACAATGTGGCATTCAAAGGCCATTTGGACTGACCTTATGCTTCTACCTCTGTCCCTCCATCTAACATAGATCCTGTCAGTGTCATCGTTAATGTAGATCATGTTAGAATCAGTCTTTTAATGACATCAACTATAGCAGTTGGAACACTGGCAAGGCACAGTGACTCTAGTATTCATGACTGAGAAACAGTCAAATGTCATCTTATAGTCTAGCCATACTTCTCCAGGTGCCGAGCTAGAAGCCCATCGACTTGTCCTAGTTAATGCGTGGTTCTGTTATAACCTCATATTATTTCAGTATAATGCCGACCACCTCTATTTCCGTGATACCCAACATTGTCAGACTATATCAATATTCACGGTCTGTCAAAGACCATATCAAGTTTCGGTTGCCACAATGTGGATCTGTAACCCGGGCCCATCGAACAACTTTAGTGCACCCCGTGCCTTAGCACACGCGCATCAGTTTGGATAAGACAGTTCATGTTTAGTGTCGAGGAAATGGTCAAGCGCCAATTTCTCCGCTACCACTTCGGCTGCGAAGTTCTTTCTAACAGCCTCTTCTAAATTTGCTATTAACTTTCCCTCCCGTCGAACGCCTTCTACAATTCTATTCTTTTTTTTCTTCTCAGCTTCATCAACCATCTATTGTTTATAATTGCTCCCGTCAGTTCCTGCTTAAATAGCTCACTAATCTGGTCTCTGTAACCTAAACAACGCATTCAGATTCCAGTAACTGGGTCTCTATCTAAAAGTCTTATCTAGGGTACCGTACAGATTGAAAACTTGTGGTCTGTATAGCCAACGAAAATGTGGACAACTTACGCTATCCCTATCAACTGTTCTAACAAATGCCCTATCTAAATACAATCTGGACAATCCGCTGCCATTTGCGCATCTGGTAATCCAATTGATATCTGTCAGACAACTCGAAGCATCTGCGCATATTTATGAGGCTCTTACACCTATCTCTCCAAAACGCTACTCTCACCCAAATCCGTGGTGCATCTAAGATACCATTCCTATCACTCACTGCTGCAAGATGTACTCAGAAACATCTCCAGGCGCCTGCGGAATTCTGGGTATAGACGGTCACCAGCCTCAGAGCACCACCTTGACTATTACTAATGTCTTGGACCACCAACTTGCTGTCCAAGTTTCAAAAGATCGTCTTTACCTCGAGACGTAGGCCTTTCCTAAATAACACAGCCATTCCACACGATCTGTGCTGGTAGAAAGAAGTGTACACCTCATAGTCAGCTAGAAGTGCGAGTGAGTGAGTGTCGGAAACCCTTGTCTTGCTGATGGCTACATGTAAATCAAGTGACCTGAGGTCGTTGAGTAGTTGGTCTTGCTACCACCCTCTCGCCCTGGCCATGAACATTCAAAACTAGGTTCTTCAATTCTCCCATTGCTGTCGTCAACGAGAGGACAATAAAAGGATGTGAACTTATCCGGAGCTTGCGTTTTCTTTTGACTTCTCGCAGGCAGCCGTCAAATGTTTTGGAGTCTTGACACAGCAATCATCCACATCCTCTAGGAAGAGTTGCCTTATCCATTGATAGTCTGTTACTGTTTTCACTAACTGTCTATCTTCCTGGAATTTGTAGATGAGACCTTTTATTTCTTCTCTCATCAGCACATTTTGTTTTTCTTTTCTTTGTTTTATTTTAGTTCCTCCGTCAACTTCGCGTTATTCTTGCGAACTGTGAAGTCGAAAAACTGCGGGTTGACATGGGTCTTTCCGAGGGAGCGTCGACCCTTATGGACTTGAGGCTTGGTTGGCCCCTTTTGGGTACCTTCTTCTTTCTGCTGTATTTCCACGTTCCATTTCTTCTCCATCGTCTCAAGATGATGAGTTGGAAACTTCCACTGGGGCCTCAAGCTGATTTTATGCAGGAAGGAGAGAACTCTTTCCTGCTTAGTGCTCCACCTTTGTAGCCACTGGTGCTGATGATGATAAAGCGACTTCATTTGGTGGGGGTGGGGGATTTCCAGAGCGCAGAGCAATGGTGTTGTAACATCAAGCAGCCTTGTTTTGCGTCCCTGTGGTTTGCATCTCAGAGACCTGCTGTTGTTGTTTGTGGTGCTTTTTTCAACTTCTTTTCTTTTTCTGAGCAGAAACCCATGAGGTTGTTTCAGTTACCACATATGTAGCACATAGGCTTTCTTCCCTGCACTACCATACTGACCAATTAAAAAGTCGAACCTTTGACAGGACATATTCCGGCATAGCCCTATGGTCTTTTTTGAACAATGACTGTTTCTGAGCTTCAGATTCATCCGTTTTCGAGCCAGGCTTATCTGGCCCCACTTACGTAACAGACTTCATGCCACATCAGACAGGGTCTTTTCAAAACGTCCTTTTGGAGCTGTCAAAACCCTGATTATTTTTCAGTGAGAAGCATAGTTACATCATTCTCCTCCTTTGCCTCTCCTCCACGAACTCCTCCAGTAAAGAAGTATTGTTTTTTTTTTACGTATCTCGTCCATTGGATACTTTTACGTATCTCGTCCATTGGATACTTTTACGTATCTCGTCCATTGGATACTTTTACGTATCTCGTCCTTTCGGGATACTTGACAGGTTCAATTCCTCCCAGTCCCCGGCGACGCTGACAAAATTTTTTTTTTGTTTAGTGTGGGTCATTTTGTTTACCCTCCTCTAAACAAGGCTGCTACCACTATTGTAGAGGCCTCTTCCACCTCCACTACCAAAGACAACATGTTTAAAGATCATGTTAAATGCTTTCTCTGTGAAAAAGGGAAAAGTCAACAAAGTAAAATTAAAACTATTTTTTGGCCTCCAAATGAAAGAGAAAGTCAAAATAAACACAACCTCTATCTAAAACAGTTCACAGCCTAAACAAAAAGAGAAAACTCCCATTTGAATTGCAAACTGACGTAAATCGAGGAGCAGCCGATAACACTTCTTTTGTTGGTAATCCAAAAATATTAATAGCAATAATAATCATTTTTTTCTTTTATTGCCACCAGGGCCCATTCATACATACAAATGAAAAAGGCATTAAAAAAACATGTGAGGATACACAAAGTTATATAAAAAGAGAAGGGCAAGGATATTATACAATATATTGAGATGTATCATTTTTTTTAATTACACAAAATAATTAAATAAATGTATATAAACACACAATATAATTAAGAGATATAATTTTTTTAAAAACACGAAACAAATAAGGGTATTCCATCCACTCTTGGGTGAGATGCCACCATCTGGATTTGCTTAGAGTACTCCACGTCCCTGACCCCCCCCCCACTTCCGTATCCTCCATATCCTTCACATCCAGATACTAAAAATTATTAGTACCGAAGGTTTCTGCGAGCTACTCAGCTGTCGGAGCGGATAAGAAAGGGACCACGTCCTTCTGGTAGTTAAATAAATAAATTGTTCTTTTATTAACCGTCTATCGCTTGTATGTACCACATAATCGAAACTGATCTCCTTCTCAATGTGCACTTTATCTTTTCCATCTTCTTCCTGCAGTACGTTCAAAACGTCCATCAGTTTATCGTTAACTATACGGAGTATTATGGAATTCATAACTTCTCAGGGGAAATAGGATTCTCTTCACACGTTCTACTGGTGTTTTGTTTGGGTCCGTTTTTTCCATAGGGCTCATTTTTCTTTTATTTTCTCCTGGTCCTCCTAATTGTCGCAAGATGATGGGGTGGTATTACTAGTTGTGGAATGGAGAGGGGTCCCTTGGTCGTCGGCTTCTGGCACTGAGGATGAGGCGAGTTTTCCGGCCATCCACGACTAGTGGTGTTCTAAAAACAACAGCTTCTGTGTCTTGCTCTTGTTGTTGCTGGCTCTGCTTCTATTCGTCCTGCTCCTCCTGCTCTGTCTTTCCAGCTCCTAAGAGCAGAAAGTCCTCAAGTGACTCTTTCTGCCACACATGTAATATCTGGGCTTTCTTCCCTGTACCATCAGTTTTATCACTTTTCTCTCTGCACCCACGATGGGATACAACTCCGGAATGACCCGGTTGTCTTCGAAGGTCATTAGGACTTGGATGCGGGCCCCTCACGACCACATATTATTTCTAGTTACTTCAAAACTCACCCCTTACTCTACTGTATTACTATAAATATCATTATTTCTTTTAAAGTGTGTGTTTTCTGAGTAGAAGCCATTTTCAACGAATGTAAACAAGACGAAAAAACTATGTTCCAAACTGTCTTTTCCTCTCTCCACCAAAAATACAGAGAAAAAACACACAAAAAAACTTTGGATCTTATCGTTCTACAGTGCTGCCTGGAATGTTATCCAATTATATTGAAAATGTGTACACAGATGTAGTTTTGCATGGCAATTACGAATATCACAAGATTTGTTTTGAGAAAAAATTGATTAAAAAGTTACAACCGTTTAAAGATTAGACTTTTCTGTAATTTGTAGCCAATCGCATTTGTCTATCCTCTATAGCTGCCGACAATTGACACAAATAAATATAAGCATACGAGCCAGAATTAAATAAATATAAGCACGCGAGACATCGGAGTTGAAAATATATAAAGCCCAGCACACAATCAGTAAATAGTATTTACTGATTTATAATATAGGACTGAAACGTCCTATCATGCTCTGTGTGACATCTAGCGGTAGCTTGGTGCTGAGGAAGAGCGAGAACTCTGAAACAGCT
>JAYRBU010405393.1:0-11261 GCA_036023795.1 Vulcanoctopus hydrothermalis
GTGTGGGAGGTTTGTCGCCTACATCGGTGGGTAGCCCCGGGTAGCTCTGGTGTCGCGGTGGAAGGGGCCGAAGCACCTACAGAGCTGCTTCACCGCCTGATGAGACATCGATTCCTGCATTCGGAGACGGGGTACAGCAGCACCCTCAGCACACAAGTGTTTACCCCAATCATAAACAAGAACCTATAGCAACAAGTAAACGTATAAGCAGTGGAGAGACTGATTATACGTTTACTTATTGCTCTGGGTATTTGTTTAATAACATTTGGTGGATGACTGGAATCTGAATGTATAAAGGGAGAGGCTGGTGGTTCGGTTATATATAAGATTCGTGGGAATCTGTAATTAGGTTCATCTTTGTATCCAAGAATTTCACAGATACCAGTTTGGTTTCTATTGTTATTTAAAGTCAAACTACATATTTTAAGGTGGCTATGATTTGTTTTTTCTTGGGTGTGTCAGCTGTACATCCACTCCGGCTTTTAGAAACCATTGAACCATCATTCTTAAGCAGTCCCGCGCTAGTATTGTTGCCTATTTGTTCTAGTTCACTCAGGGAAAATACGCCTACGTTGAAATATCCACGGAAACGACGAACTCTTCTCCATGTTTTTTTTTATCCAGCATTTGCTGGGTAAAAATCTAGGGTGTCAACGTGTATGAATTTGTATCGGTTTTCACCTTCGTTCGGTTCGAACCAATTTATCACATCGATGGTGTTTCTCCACATATTTAGTTTTGTGGAGAACTTTATTTTTAGCGGAACTGAATCCAGTATTTTTTGGCCGAGCTTTGCAGTGTTAATTAGCCTACATTTCGGCGTGTTGTTGAAGTTCTCTTGGCTGTGTAGTTGGCCTTGTTGTGTATACGGACTTTGGTTGCTATTTTCTTTCCTTGTTTCTCGTTGTATATTTCATTGTGGGATTTTTTATATGTTTGTGTTATGTTGTCGTGTAGTAAGGTATTGTATGTCTTCTTACAATAGAGGACCTGAAAATATTATGGGCTCTACCCCTCATCCTCTGACTTTTATTAAATGCATATGCATACATACGCATTTTGTCCACATATTTTCTACTGTATTGTAGGTTATTATTTAGCCATAGATCGGCCCTGATCGAGTAGACCTATGATCAAAGGCGTTCCACTCGTGACCTTCCGTCTTTTTCTCATGTATAATATATCTAGGATTACATTATCGAATGTATCCTTCCTTTTTTAAGATAGTAGAGTGGGGTTTGAGGCAGATTTGGATGCTATTTCTAGCAAATTAAGTGACAACGTAGATTCTGTTGTTGGTCTGTTCGTATAATATAACACAGTATTGTTTTGTATTGTAGTTTTACAACACAAAGGCAGTATTGTGTTTGAAAACTACAATGCAGCACAATACTCTATTTATATTGTGTTGCGTTATAGTTTTTAAGTATTAATCTGATGTGTTTAGAATACTCTTTCCTAACCTTTTCTTTCATTTGTGTGTGTTGTACTCTGTCTAGTTCCTTAATTCCTAATTATTTGTAACTCTGTGTTTGGTATAATTCTCTAATCTCTGTTTCTTGACCTAACATGATATTAGTTGTTTTTATAATTGGAGTAAGTTTGGAAGCAAGACAGTTTCTAAACATCTCATGTCACTCAGTATAGATGTATTAGCTATCAACGAGACCATTATTTCCGTGCCTAATGAACTTGTACTCTTTCTGGCCGACTACGAGGTTTACACCTCGTCAACCAGGATCCGAACGATGTTGCTGTTTGGTTTCTGAAAAGCATGGGTAGGGACAATCATTCTGCATCCGTGTGGTAGGCTGGTTGTCCTAGATGTGAGTGTCAGTCAAGGTGGTATCCTCGGGCTGATTGTCGTTTATTCTCTGATATTGGAGGGACGGACACAATTCTTCAAGGGCCTGGAAACATTCCAGGGGGATATACCACTCATTAGTGTTAGTGGAAGGCGGACTGGAATGGCATCATAGATGCATGTTGGGATTCTGTGGAGCTAGCGGATAGGAGAGGGGGTGTAAAAACCTCGCAAACCACCTCAGACAGTGCCAACTGTCTGACAGATATCAACTGGATTTTCCGAATGTGCTGGTGTGGACATGGAGCAACCACAACGGGTCATCCAGATTGATTCTATATAGGGTATTTGTTAGGTTAGCAGATAAGGATAGTATAGGACGTCCACAGTTTCAGCTAGTCGGCTACACAAACCACAAATTTGTGATCTGTACGCCGACTTAGAAAGAATCCATAGACAGGGACCCGGCTACTGGAAGCTAAACGCGTTGTTCCCAGCACGCAAAGCTTACAGTCATCAGATTAGCAATTTAGTTAGGCATTCGTTGAAGCGGGCGGGCAATCGTCAACAACTGATGGTGGAGCACCCTAACGAGGGCTATTAGATTAGCAAAGAAATAGCAATAGGAAATAATAGACCTGAGGGAGAGCTAGTGAGTAAATTAGATGAGGCGATTAGGAAAGGCATCGCAACTAACGTGCTAGCAGCAAGAATGGAACTCAACCACTTCTTCAACACAAAACATGAAGGTTGCGTTGTCAGAGCTAAGGCACGTGCTCTAAGACACGAAGGAACAAAAGCCGTTAGATGGGCCCCAGTGACAGAGGCATAACGTGGCAACAAAGCCACAATTCGGTCTTTGACGGACCGGGATGGGCACGTGCTACTCAACGATTCCCAGCAGATGTCTGTTGCACTTCACTCAACTGTTCAGATGTAGTAGTGGGCCGGAAATGATGGTGGACTTTACTGCCTACCTTGGTGGCCTGTGGCGGATAAGGCAGAGTGCTGCAAAAAGCCAATAACAGCAACTGAGATACAGGAAGCATTGGGTGGCTGCGTAAGAGGCAAATCACCTGGTTTGGATGGTCTGCCCTATGAGCTTTATTTAGATATCCCAGATGACCTTCTGGTAGACGTCTACTCCAACTCGCAGCAGAACGGGACAATTCCCAGTTCTGTGACTCGAGGAGTGGTAGCACTGCTGAAAAATGGCGCCAACTAGAGGGATGTAATAGATCATTTCCAGCCCATAACTCTGTTGAATACAGAGTTTAAGATTTTGGCCAAGGTGTTAGCGAAGAGGTTGGCGTTTGTCATCGGTGGTTTGATCGGGAAAACGCAAACCTGCATGATCCTAAGCAGATCCATCCACAACAACCTCCACCTCATATGATATATCATAGGGTAGGGAATAAACCTGGCTTTGGTGGGGCCCTAATCAATTTAGATCAATCAAATGCTTTCGATAGGGTCGACCATCGCTACTTGGTGGCTGTCCTAAAAGCAGCCGGCTTCGTTCCCGTCTTCAGGGGCTGGATTGCTTCAATGTACAGCGACATCTGCTCAGTGGTTAGAGTAAATGGCCACCTATCGAAACCATTTCGTATCACGCGCTCTGTCCGTCAAGGGTGTCCTCTGTCATCTCTGCTGTATGTACTGACTCTTGTGCCATTACTATTGAAACTAGAGGTGTTGAGGGGCATCCCATTAGAACTAAGACGTGGAGAGGCCATGTCTGTATATGCGAACGTCATCACGGTAATGGTGTCGGACACCACAGAAATCATGGTGGTCGGCACCATTCTAAAGGAATACGAGGCAATAACAGGAGCAAAAATTAACCCAGACAAGTCGGTGGGCTTGCAACTCGGCACCTGGAGAAGCAAGTCCATGTCGTCGGACAGCATCATGGGGCACTGGACTGATGGACCGGTTTAACTGCTCGGGGTCTGGTTCAGTCCAGATCTCCAGTTGGATAGGAACTTGGACGAAGTTACAAGCAGGGTGGCCAATCTCACTCAGAAATGGGCTGAGAGAAAGCTATTCCTGAAAGGTGGGGCAGAGGTGGTGAATGCCTACATCGCCTCCGTTATATATTACCACCTGACCGTCGTGCCTTGCCCTAGTTTTCGTCTGTCCAGATTGGAACGACTGCTCTCACGTTTTATGGTCAGGTGGTCTATCTGCTGCCAACACCGTCTGCATGGTGGTCTTGGTATGCTGTGGATGCTAATGTGCGGACATGTACTGAGGCTATGGCAGCTACATAGATTCTCTTTGATGGAGCTGCAGTCCTGGGTCAAGCGGAGACCAAGACTGGGCGCCTGGCATCTTGAATGTTGTCAGGCTCTCACTGCCCTCTACCAGTTGGGCAATGTGGCCGGTGGAACTTCCACATTGGCCTTCTATAGAGGATTAGTGGTGGGAAAGGACGATGATGTTCTTGGAAAGACTCTGGGTGTCGATGAGAATCAACTGGCTAGTCTATTCCAGAGGACTTTCAGCCCGGGGACTATGGATAATTTCCAGAAATCTCTGGCCTGGCAGTGCTACCAGGCGGCATTGCTGGTTCGAGACAAACTCCATAGGCATGGAAGTGCCATCAGGAGGGCCTATCCGAGATGTATACAGAGCAATGAAACTATTCTGCACACACTTGTTCAGTGTCCGGGCATTGCTGACTTGTGGAGTTTCATCGAACAGCTGTTGTCATGAGTAGGACGGATCCAACTGTCAACTGAGTCCATTGTGAGGATTGTCCTGTCGCCTTCCTTTGGCCAGGAAGGGCAGGCAATTTTCCTCTACCAGGTGGCTATGGCGAAAGAGGTTGTTTGGTGGACAAGACTGAAAGGACTGAAGACAGACACCTTCCTCTTCAGCCAAGCCCTCATTAACTTTTTAAAGTTTCACTTGGAAAGGAAAGTGAGGGTAGAGAGGGAGGTGCTCCCCCCCCCCACCTCTCAGTAAACTTGTTGAAAGGTGGGTGAGAGTGGCAAACATGGTCCGAGTGAACAGTCCTACTCTGAGCATGCACCTGTAGGCCGGAGAGTGACAGGTGGGAAACGGCACTAGCCCTTGGTTGCCAGGTAGATCCAGGGTTTGAGGGGTTCCCTTGATTAGCACCTAGGTTTTTGTCCCTCCTATTGGGGACTTTATTTGTTACTATTGTATTGCTACCTTTTTGTTTTTGTTATTCTGTGTTTATACACACATATTAAACACCCATCGAGTTTTTGTTTTGTATCCTGTTCTTGTGTTGTCCTCTTTGTAAGCCATTGTGGCTAATAAAGAAAGAATTATTATTATTATTTTTATTTCTTTAAATTCATTTTTATTATTCATTTTTATTTCAAACATCCAAACTCATTACTTCTCTCTATCCTATATATTTATCGATATCGTTTCACTCTATTGTTCTCTCTTCTTTCATCCATTAGCTTCTCACCTCTTCCACCCCACAGGATTCTGTCTTGGCTTCATTTTTGTTCATTTTTTTCTAGGTTTAATGGTCAGGCATTATATGTTCCTAAAACTACTAACCAACTAAAAATCTATGTTGAATATGTTAACCAATAATTCACTTTTATATGGTGTATCTTGAACCATGTTTTATATGATTTCTCCAGACAGGATTTAATTGTGTATTCTCAACTCCTTCATATGTATTTCATGATTGACTCATTTGGTCTGTGCTTTAAATAGAAGGTTTTCAATTCTGCCAAGCATGTACAGAACTGGGATGTTACTGTCTGTTTTTAACCTTGTCATGCCTGGAAAATCCACAAATTAAATGCAGTCAACTCATATGAAAGCTGTCAAGAATTCATACTTATCTGTTTAGTGCTCAGCATTTGTACTACACAGCAACATTAAGAGTAAATCTACTTTGCAGACATTAACATTGATCTTTAGCAACATTCATAACTGTACCACATACAATATGAGAGTTTATGGAAAGCCAGACTACCTTTAACTAAAAGCACTAATAACTTGTAAGGATGTCGCAAAATACTGATGGGGAATCTGAGGCACATGTGGATGAGTATATCAAATCCTTGCTGAATAAACTGACTTATGGAGATATTTATTTCATTAGAGTTCCAGAGTTTGAGCTAAATAAACTGTAGGATGTTCATGAGAAGTAGATTAATGCAGTGTTGAACCTGCTTCAACATGTGTGTTTCACGAGGCTTCCTGATAAAAATCATACTTTGGGCTAGCATCTTGCATGCATTGGTTATATTCATAACCATAGCGACATGTAGTTTCATCAATGTTGATTCTCATTTTACTAAACTACTCTACAACTATATACAGAACCAGCATCCACATATTTTGGATCCACTATAAGCTAGTTCTTTATTCATTGATGTGTACTTTCTCTTGCTGACAGTGCATCCCAAATTTTAAAACATGTATTTATTTATTTTTAGATAAGTCTCACATAACCACTGAAAATGATTGTTGGTTTCCAGTACATCATAATGACAATAACAGGAGCATTTCATTTGGCCATTGGAATTTTGTGTTTCATTATTTCAATGGTGGGTTATTCCGTACCATTGGTGGTCAATAATAGCAATATATCTGTCTTTTTTGCCACTCCAGCATTTATTATAAGTCTATGGGTAAGTATTGATTTTTACATTTCTCATTAAACCCTAAAGAAAATAAAGTGATTAACATAATTGATATTGTTTTTTATGACAACTGTACACTGATCAAAAATGTATTGTAATACACCTAAGGTTTTCAATTGTTACTATTAATACTCATATGCGACTGTCGACTTAATCCTTTTTATTTATATTTTGTAAATCATTACATTTCAGACCATTTCTTCACCATTTGTCATCAGGCGCCAAACGTACCATATTTTTGGGACATAGTATTGTAGATAAGAGTATTGGAAACTTGCATAAAATAATGTTTGGAAGTTCTCCCAATCTGAAACTGCAAATGAGGTACTTGCTGACATAGATGAAACACCTTTAAAATGTAATATTTTATGATAAAAGTTTTTTAAAAATATGAGCCCAGCAGTTAGAAAAACAATTTCCCTAATGCTCTTAACTGGTAATGGTCACTGTATATTTTAATTAACCTTTCTCTCAATGCTTCATACTCTATCAATATATATACAACTATAGCATTGATGACTATTTATATTTGTCCACTGGTATAATGCCTCCATACACCAACATCTTTTCTGAATCTTTACCTTTTTCCCTTTGGATTAGCATTAGAGTGATAGGTTACTATATTTTCATCTTCTAGACCAGTCTGGATTTTTTATTGAAAACATCCCAATTTCTTTACCACGTTTGCCTTGGCCAGATTCATACATCCCAACAATGACTTTAGCACACTTTCAGTTAGTCACTAACAACTAGGGTCATGCGGGGTAAGAAAAATGGAATCAATCCCAAGCAGATGTAGTCAATAATGAAAACAACAAAATTGTTTTCCTTCACCACTTGATTCAAAACTATTTTTAGAAATTCTTTGTACAACAAAGATTCATTTATTAAAGAATTATACTACATCATCATCATCACCATCTTCATCGCTTTATGTTCACTTTCCATGCTAGTATGTGTTGGACAGGTGATTTCTGTCTGAGTCAGTTCTTATTTGGAGTCACCACTCTCCCAGACAGGTCAGGAGACCACATCTCGCTTGTACATTTCATTTAGCTTGGTTTTTACAGCTGGATGCCCTTCCTAACACCAACCACTTTGGCACCAACACTAGAGAGGATGCTTTGTCTCCTGCAGGCTAAAGAGTCCTCTCTACTCTACATGGTGTCCGTTTTTTGAAGGCAAACATGACCTGAGAGTATGAATAGAAGGTAAGTGATGTATGAGAGAGCAAAAGGGAAAGAGTAGGAGTATGATTGTGATGGAGAAAGCAGAATCTGAGAACCTACTATTAATTATTACTGACACTTCAAATACTCCACTCTTGGAAAGAAAACAACAAAATTGAAAGCTTAGGTAAGCTCTAAGGATACTTTACATTTGAACAACAATATTGCAAGCAACCAATTATAATATCTGGTTGTTGTTGCAAATGTTTCAATCATGCTTGCCAATAATTTTATTTTGCATATTGATAATTTAGGTGGAAGAGTTATTTTAGCCACTTAAAAACACACAAAAGCTGTTCTATTCACTTTATATTTATTTTATGAGGTATCAAAATGTTCATTACACTGCGGTGAACTGGTCAGTGACATAGTTTAACTGCAACTGTTACTATCAAGTTCTTATAGCTCTCAGTGATTTTTATTTTTATTCTTGATTTTTTTTTTTTTCTCATAATAATTTACAGACATGCTGGTCTGTTGTGTCGTTGTCATTTGATCTCATGACCCTGGGCTGTTGTTACTGATTTCCAGATTCCATTTGTTTTGGTTTTTTTGCCAGTATATTATATCTCTAGTATGTATCATTATCAGTTTTATTACCATTCCACCTCTCTTATTTCTTTCTCCTTATTACATATTTTTTCGTTTTCTTTTCACTCCCTCACTTATATTCTCCTTCCTTCTCCTCTTTTTTCCCTCTCTCTTTCTCTGTTTCCTTGCCAATAACTCCGATAATTTCAGTGTTAGAAGGTTAAAATACTAGATTACTAATCAGAATATCACAAATTTAATTACAAACTGCAATTCATGAGTTCAAATACTCCTACAGCCATTATGATGTTTAGTTAAAACAAAAGACACTCTTATTTCATAGTTTAGTGGGATAGCATTAGAAATAAAATCTAGGAGTATAACATCTACTCCAACAATTCGAATTAACCAAATTTGAAGAAACACTCTAAACAAGATGACGCAGAAAAAAATGGATAGAAAACAACCAAAGAAGATGGGACAAACTTCATGTGGCTAGCACAATAGAGTAGATGGGAGGCACTTGGTGAGTTGAGTTGAGTTTGCAAACAACCAAAGAAGATGGGACAAACTTCATGTGGCTAGCACAAGAGAGTAGATGGGAGGCTCTTGGTGAGTTGAGTTGAGTTTGCAAACAACCAAAGAAGATGGGACAAACTTCATGTGGCTCGCACAATAGAGTAGATGGGAGGCTCTTGGTGAGTTGAGTTGAGTTTGCAAACCAGTTACACTTCTTAGTTGGAATCATTACACTTCAAAGCTTCATTAATCTTAATAAGAAAGGTATGAACATCCCAACTTCTCATTTACACTCATTTAAAATAACAGGCTTCATATCTATAAATTCAGTTTTAGTCAATATCTTGGAGAAGGGCGGGCTAATCAATTTAACTTAACCATACTACATGACACCATCAAGATGAAATGAGCCAAACAAGAGAACCACCTTGTGGTTGCTCAAGATGCTAGAAATAGCAGCCAAATATCTCTCTAATCAGAAGGAAAGAAAAGGAGACATTGGATAGTGTAGTCCTACATAACCCTAAAAATACGGGATGGTCATGGCTGGAATGCCGTTGATCATAGATCTGTTCACCTGGGCTAAGCAACAACAAGATCATAGATCTGTTCACCTGGGCTAAGCAACAATAAGAACAACGAGCAACAAAGACACCTCACGTCAGACAAAAACTACTTCCGTTAATTTGTTAATGTCCATGCTGTGTTGGCGTTAATATTTATATTGTGTTGGTGTATGATCAATTTCATAACGGTTGTTAGATTAACTCCAATATACCAATTAATTCATCTTTGTCTGAGTTAAGAAGGCTTTTCGCTTTTCTTAATCAATTAATCAATTTATTCATTTATTTATTAATGAACTAATTATCTAATTAATTGATAATAAAACTGAAGTGAAATACACACAGTGCGTGTGTTTTAATTGGCAACATTACCTCTTCCTCCAAAAAAAAATATTCAATAATATCTGTTTCAACACACGATTTCCCATCAAGAATCTTTCAAAACAACAAAAGCGAAATGTGATGTTTTTTCTTAGTATTACGGTGACCGAAGTTAAACGAAGTCTCACGAGGGCTAAGAAGGTTCTAAATTGCATGATGAAGTTCGCTATGCTGCCGAAAACTTAACTTATATCCCCGATTTCCATACCATAACATTAAAGCTTACTTCGGTATATAAATGTAGTAAACTGATGTTCAAGGGGAGATAACTATTAAAAGATTTCACGTATATTTTGATTTAAAAAAATAATTTTTTTTAAATTCCCTTATATATGTCCGTTACGGAAAGTGGCTGTCTACATATATACTCCATACAAGATTTCACGGAACAGAAAATTCGTAATGTGGTCGATGAGATTGGTAAAGTTAATACGAGATTAGTGCCAGTTGTATCGCCATATCCCCACACCGAAAGGTCCTTACTCTGTTTATGTTTAACCTGCACCCTTGTCTTTTTCGTTATGTTCGTTTTGTTTACTTCGTCTCCGCCAAACAACAATTTTTTTTGTTGTTGTCGTGGTTGCTAGCACACATAGTTCTGATAAGACACGACGAAACTATTTGCTAGCAATTATCAGCTGATGATGGCATTTTAATGTTTGTATTCGTCCCGTTGTGTCCCGTGTATAATTTGTTTGATTCGTATTGTCCCACAGTAACTATTGATTTTTTCTTCTCGTTCTGTTTTCGTTTTGCCACACGAAGTAATTTGTGGATTTTTCGTTTCGTTTTGTACCATTGATTTATATTTTTCCTAACGCCATAGCCCCTTGTCTATGCAATTTGATTTATTTCACCCCGACTATTTATCTGTGCCCTCTCCTTCCTTCTCACTCTTTCCACTACCTTCTCGCTCTTCTTCATACTGTATTTCTCCTTGCCTACTTACTTCCGGTTCCGGTGGCCCTCGCTCTTCTTCATACTGTATTTTTCCTAGCCTTCTTACTTCCGGTTCCGGTAGCCCTCGCTCTTCTTCATACTGTATTTCTCCTTGCCTTCTTACTTCCGGTTCCGGTAGCCCTCGCGGTTATTTTTCTCTCTCTGCCCTATGGTACAGCGCTGTAAGATGTGTTTTTGTTTGTCCCACCTCACATTGAAAAATATTATTTTCCCTCTTGCGTTAGTTTCTCTCTGTTGTATCGCCATATACCCACACCGAAAGGTCCTTACTCTGTTTATATGTTTAACCTCCACCCCTGTCTTTTTCGTTATGTTCGTTTTGTTTACTTCGTCTCCGCCAAACAAAAATTTTTTTTGTTGTTGTCGTGGTTGCTAGCACACATAGTTCTGATAAGACACGACGAAACTATTTGCTAGCAATTATCAGCTGATGATGGCATTTTAATGTTTGTATTCGTCCCGTTGTGTCCCGTGTATAATTTGTTTGATTCGTATTGTCCCACAGTAACTATTGATTTTTTCTTCTCGTTCTGTTTTCGTTTTGCCACACGAAGTAATTTGTGGATTTTTCGTTTCGTTTTGTACCATTGATTTATATTTTTCCTAACGCCATAGCCCCTTGTCTATG
>JAYRBU010406341.1:0-11244 GCA_036023795.1 Vulcanoctopus hydrothermalis
CAAATTTTTATCCATATGATTTACTTGTTTATCTATTATAATTATGCATTGCATATTTTATTCAGTTTTCATAATAACACGTAATATAGATTCATATATAATATACTTACTGGTTCAGTATTCTGCTTGGATTTGAAGTAAAATGGAAAAGAAATGTACATGAGTATATATATGTAACTATGTATACATGAATGCTTGAGTGTATATGTGTATGTAATTGTGTATGGGTGTATTTGTGTGTTTGCATATATGCTACCACACCACCACCTTCTGCCACTTTGACAACACTTTAATCTGTTATCAGAACTGTATCAATATATGTGTGATCCTTTCAGTTATTATTTACCCACCTTCCTGTCGAACCCCATCGACCCAAAAATACTTGAGTATATTGGCATAGCTTTATATCTTAGGGGTTCTTTGAGTTCATTGTTCCCAACCCATCTTTCTGCCTGCCTCCATCCATCCCACAATACTTTCATCTGTCATTGTATTTTCCGATTCCTACTGGACATTTATATTGCCTGATTTTTCCTATTGTCAATTGAACAATTTTCTGGCCCTTCTTATTCACCTCACCCCTCTCTTGTTTAGCTAACAGTCTCCCTTTTAAAACTAAGCCTTCAACCTCAGTTTTTTTTTGGCCCTAGTTTACTCATTCTCACACGAAGAACAAGAGCTGTTAAACTTTATATTCTACACTCCTTCTGGCAGATAAATTTTCCGATTCCGAGAAAACCATCAACAATTTGCAAGAATTCCAGGAAGCCATTTGGAAATTAATGCCGGAATAAGTAATATGATATGTAAAATTTTTTTAATTCTTTAAAAAATTAAAATTTATAAGAATTGAAGTAGGGATATTTATGTTTCCTAATAATTAATTATTATTGAAGTTGAATGTAGTTAAAATTTTGGCGATAAGCGTATCAAATTTATTGCAAAAGGCTTTTCTTAACAAATACTTTTGTTTTTTAAATATAAACATGTATAACTATCATCACATGCATTTGATCATTATATTGTAAACCACATACCAATATCTAAGCAATTCCCAAAGTACATAAATAATCAACCTTTCCTAGAAAGTGTCTTGGAATTTTGGGGCTCTAATGGAGCCAAAAGAAAGAGGCATTATATTGTTTGTCATGTTGACTTTTCTGACACACTACAAGTGCTTCAGCTTCAAAGTCTGAAATAGCATCAACTGGAGCTTGGACAGCCAGTGTAAAGTGGCGAAAACTAAGTGTTAGGGTCTCAGAACATAGAAGGAGCAATAATCACAAGGAATGCTATATAGCATGAAGAGAGCTTCAAAGACGTCTTTCATCTGGGAAAGGAGCTGACTCATTATTAGATGCAACAATCCGAACTGAAGCAGTGAAATGGTGCAACATTTGAAGCATGTAATTGATGTTATTCTTCTGGGGAGGAATGTGGTTTAGCATTTAGTTGATCATCTCATTGAATCAGGGATCCGAACAATGGAAATTTCTTAAGTCTGATAGAACTGCTGTCAAGATGGGATTCTATTCTCCAAGAGCATGTGCTATGGGTAGAAGAATGCCAAAAAAAGGGGTGAATGCCTTGAAATTCCCTACCTATGTCCCAAGTCACAGAATGAGTTTATCTCAGAATGTTCTAACTTCGTGAAGCAACATATTTTGCTGGAAAGGCGGTCTTCAAAATATTTTTCAGTTATTATGGATGCAATTCCAGACAACATTTCTATTGAAGTATGTTAATTCAAAGGACAGTGGATATGAGGTACAAGAAAGATTCCTTAAGTTCATAGATTGCAGCAATAAACATGGGAACAAAGTTACCCAATTAATCATGGACACTTTAGAAGGGCACTCCATTCCTCTGAGTGACAGCAGGGTGCAAGCATATGACAACGGTGCCAACATGGCGAGCAAGTACAATGGCACCCAAGCAAAAATACTAGAACAGTGTTCAATGGCAAACTTTTCATCATGCGGTAGCCATACTCTCAATTTTGTGGAAATGACACAACTGAGTGCATACCGGAAGCCATCACATATTTTGGAACAGCTCAAACAATTTATAACTTATTTAGTTCCAACCCTAAACAATGGGAATTACTTAAAAATTACATAGGTTGTTCTGTACTAGGTGGTCTGACAGACTTGAAAGTATCAAACCTTTTGCATCTCACCTTACCTGCATTCAGTTAGCATTACAAGATCATTTACAGCTTAACTTAACAACCAAGACAAGGAATGAAGCGAACGAAGTATTAGCATACCTAAAAAGTTTTGTTTGTGTGTTAATGCTGGCTGTTTGATATAAAGCATTGGCTCCTATAGATATTTGCAACAAGGTCATTCAGAGATGCCACATTGGATGTGGAGGTATCGAACATTGAAACTCTCCTTGAAGATTTAATGAAGCTGTGAAACATCTGGAAAACATTTAGAATGAAGCAAAAGATAGAAATTAAACTCTCCCATGGGCATGGAAGTGTGAGTCAAAAGAGAAAGCTGCATGATGACACAACACCTGATGCCAACATGGTGGAAATAACTGATGCAGATGATTCACCAGAAGAGGCCTACTTCAGAAAATCTGTGTTTTATGTTTTGATTGACAATGTCATTATTGGATTAACTGTACGGTTAAGCCATTGGCCCAAAATTGATTTCTTGTGGAAATACCTCACAGTGTCTAAATGTAAGCTAGGAAAAAAAAAGTGAAAGGGTTAGCACACCAATATCCTACTGACCTTAAAGGAGACAACAATTTTTATAAAAGTGACTTTTCTTGGATTTCTTCAATTAAAATGAAAGGATGTTAAATACATGATGGAAGTAATTTTGGATCAACTCATAAAAGACAAAATACCATAAGAAAACTATCGATCTCAATGCTATGACAATGCTGCAGTTATGGCTGGTTATAAAAGTGGTGTTCAACAGAAGTTAATGAAAAAATTGCAAAACTATTTTTGTAAGCTGCGATAATCATTCTCTCAATTTGGCTGGAGTGCGGGCTGCTAACTATGTTGTAGTGATGTTAGCTTTTTTCAGTACAATTCAGTCGCTTTATTCATTCTTTTCTTGCTCAACACTCCATTTGCCAAAGTTGAAAAATATTGTGTCAATAGTTGTCAAATCTGAGTCTAAAACTTAACAGAATTCCAGAACAGAGACTATGAAGCAAGTTCATGAATACTTTGCTATCATAGTAGAAATTTTGCAAAGCATGGTTGATAATCAAAATAAAACTGTTGGTACAAGAGGTGATAAAGCAGGCGATGAATCAAATTTTAACTTTTAATTCCTTGGTTTTGCTTGCATTTTAGAATAAAATTCTTATTTGGATTGACTGTGTTCAAAAGCAACTCCAAGATTATACCATACATTTTCATAATGCTGCATTGGATTTAAAGGCACTTCAAGTTTATTTTTTAAGCAGTTGAGATATCCAAGTAGGAAGACACACCAGAGAGAAAAAAATGCCTGGCGAAATAGCCAAGGGTGTAGAGTTAACTGTGAAAAAATGAAAGAAACTATTGATCATCTCCATAATGAAATGGAAGAAATATTTGTTGATATTGTTGGAGCTTTAAAACTAAATGATAAACTAAATTTAAATATGGATGAACCTTTTGATGAAATAACATTAGTTAGAAACAACTATGAAATGATCGAAATATTCCACTGTTTACAAGATGCATAACACAAGTAGCAACTGACATAGGAATTTAAAACGTAATGACATTAAATGTGCTGTGGTCAGTCTTATGACACTGCCTCAAATATATCAGGACGATACACTGGATTGCAAGCAGAACTAAATGAATTTGCTATATTTATTCCTTGTGCTGGACAGTCTTAACCTGGCAAGTGTAAAAGCAGCAGAATGTGGTCCACAGAGTGTCTCCTTCTTTGACTTTGTTCAACATTTGTATTCTTTTTTCTTGGCTTCCACACATCACTGGAATATTCTGACATCATCCTTGGGAAAGAACCATATCATGGTTAAGTGTCACTCTGACACGAGATGTTTAGCACATTTCTGTGCTGAGAAAATTAAAGCTGCACTAGATGTTCTTGCAGTTGATGCTGATGAGAGGTAGAATACAAGACATGAGGCACAAGGATTGTGCAAGAAAATGGAGAAGCTAGAGACTAAATTTTTGACAATTCTTTGGAATGAAATACTGGAATGAGTGAACAAAATAAGTAAAATTTTGCAGTCAAAAAATGTGGACAGACTTGTTGTCAGTGAACTCCTCAATTCTCTAAAAGCCTATCTTCAAGAAATGAGATCAAAATTCAGTGAGTATGAAGATTTGAAATATAACAATGGAGACAAACGTGCAGGAAAGTAAAGTGTACATCATACCAGATATGATGGGTCAGCAAAACAAAAACCTCTTGATGAAAGTGAGAAATTCAAGGTAGAAACATACCTTCCTATTCTGGACTCTCTAAAATCTCACTTGACTGAATATGCAGAAGCCTACGTAAATATTGGTAGTCTGTTTTCCTTCTTCAGTCAGTAAAAAGCAATTTACTGTAATGAGCTTAGTCAAAGGTGAGAAAAACTAGCTAATGCTTTTCATGAAGATCTTGATTACAGTGAATTACTTAATGAATGCAAGCATATCAACCACTACATTGCCCACGATGAAGAATGCAAGACTCTTATAGAAAAATTATTTCAAATAAGTTGAAATCTGTGTTTCTCAATGTTGAAATTGCACTTTGCATATTTATGTGCATGATGATCATCAATTGTACCAGGGAGAGTTCCTTTTCTAGGTTGAAACTTAGAAAGAATCATCTTCGCAACACAATGTGACAGCAGCGATTGAATCTGCTTTCCCTAATGTGCATTGAAAGTGATGTCTTAAATAACAGACTTTCAACAGATTATAATGCAATTTTCTGCAATGAAATGCTGCAAATTTCCTAGTTGAAAAACATAATTCTAATGTGTTTGGGGTGAGATGGTTAGGGGGCCCCAAGTACATTGCTTTGCCTGGGGGCCTCACATATACGTAAGACAGCCATGGGTGTACATAGGAGGGTGATGGGTCTGTATGATGTTGGTTCACCTGGGTTTTTGTTGGGCTTTAGATTTATTATGATTTTTGTCCAGTTTCTAGATTCTGGGAATTTGACAGTGTTGGTATGAGTAGTTGGTGAGGGCCTCACATATGCATAAGACGTTGGTGAGTGTATTGATTTCTTCAGGCTGTAGTTGCTTTAAGTGTATGTTTGTAATTATTTCTGGCCTTGAAACTTTTGAGTTTCTTAATTTTCTTATTGCTTTTGGGGGTGCCTGAGGGAAGGAAGTGGTTAAAATCAAGGTCTAGGTAGAAGGTGGGTCAGTCTTTTTCGTTTTGTGTTCCTGTTTTCTTTGTGTGGATTTTGGTGACCAATTTTCAAGAAATGATAGATGAGGGTGCTTGCTTGTTGTTGAAGTTGTTATTGTCACATGAGATGTGGTGTGGCTGTTTTTGTTGTTGATACAGCTAATTACTCTATGTAGTGTTTTACTGTTTGCTTTGTGGTTTATGTTTGCCAGTTTTCTGTTTTCCTATGGTTTATTTATTAATTAATTTATTTATTGTTATTTCCTTGTTTAGTTGTTTGATACTGAATTTTATTTCGATTGTGTGTGGTGTTGGTGTATTGTGTTTGAAATTGTCACTGCTTGTTATGAACTTGACTATGTCTGGTGTGTAATTGGGGTTGTATTTGTTATGTTGCCTTGAGGGATATGTTTTTTGGATGTGTCTACAATTATTTTGTTGAATGCATGACCTGCAGTATCTATGTTGGTAATTGCAGTGTTCTTGAATTCCGAAAACCTTGATTCTGTTTCTTGTTGGAACTCGTTCTATTGGGCTTTTTTGAAATTGGTAGAAGCATTTTTGCTTTCTTTGATGTGTGTGTTGTGATGATATAGTAAAGATTAGATAGCAGGTATTACACAGAACTGGTTAGTAGATATCATATAGTCCAGCCTAGTGGTGATTACATAATACTACCTAGTAAGTATTACATCGTAATGATTAGTCAGTATTTGTTAAATAGCACTGATTCATTAGTGATCCTTATTATATACAGTACTGGTTAGTTTGAATACAATATAGAGTACTAGTTAGTTTGTGTGCAACATAGAGTACTGGTTGGTCAGTGTTTCACAATACTGATTAATTAGTGAGTATTACACAACACAAATTAGTTAATAGAAAACTGGTAAATATTATTAAGTACTAGTTAATAGGTATTACACAGTGCAGATTCATTAAAAAGTAATGACATTATAGATTAGTGGGTATTATACAGTACTAGTTAGAAGGTATTATGCTGTACAGATTAGTTAGTATTTGTAATAGACAAAACATACACATTATTGAGTGTTACACTGTTCAGATTAGTTAGTAGGTATCACACAATTAATGACTATTATCCAGTGCTATTACACCGAATTGAAGAGTCACATATCACATCGTACATACTATTTAGTAGGTATTATACATAACATTGAGAACATGGACACCCAAGTGAATTGACTACTGGACAAAAAGCTAAATATGGTATTTTGTTCTACAGTATCTACCACTCTACTGATGCTCAGTTAATACAATATACATTACAATTTCAATATAATACAGTATAGTATACTGTCACTAGCACTGCATTGTGTCTGTGTCCAATATACATAAGTCTCCACAACTTAATCCACCTGGCTCTAAGTAGGTACTGAGTATGGTATAATCCACTGGTGCAGTATGGAATTGACAAGAGATTTGATGGCTTTCAGTGTCAAGTTCCAATCAACCTGCAGGAAAAGAAATACCTGCAGGAAAAAAAATACCTGCTATTGACCATGGGCAGATTTATAGCTCATTGACTTAACAGCACAGAAACTAGAGAGAAACACCACCTCTATGGACCCTAGTGATTCATGGAAATGCTAGGTAATATATTAGTCAGTGAGTTTTACTAAATTGTAACACTTGTTCTGAAGTCAGAGGTAAAGTGAATTTTTAAATAAAATGATTAATTTTTAAGGTATGTTCCAGTGCTCCCACGTACATATGTGTATATGTATCTATAAGTACAATTATTAAGGTATGTTCCAGTGCTCCCACGTACATATGTGTATGTGTATCTATAAGTACAATTATTTAGGCATGACAGTTCGTCCTTCAATTTGATGATGACCTAGCATCTGCAAGGCAGATGCTAGACTAGCGCAAGGTATTTTTTTTAAAGTGAGAAAGAGCTGTGCGCACATCAGACTCACTCATTCGTTCTCACACAATATACCCAGTGGCAAGATAAAGTCAAGACAACTGAGCTTGTATGAGAATGCAGGAGATTGCCAAAATGGCTGAAAGGATCTCCAGACCTCGCAGTACCATCTAACTTGGTGCGTGTCCTGGCCATAAAACATCATACCAGATGTTTGCCCAGCATCATGGCTTCTAGCCCAGTATTACGGTATATTGCCACCTGCACCTGTTGCCCCCATTGGCCTGCTACCCCCAACTTTGAAGCTTTGGAGATGAAGGTTACTTATTCCTTCCATGCCTCTCATCTGAACAAAATGCGAACATGCCACTAACCACACACACATACATTTAATGTGCATATGTACACATTATTGGATGGCCATTGACTCCCCCGAGTTCATTTGCCCTTTGACAGGACTTGCTTTTCATCCTGCAAGGTGTTCAAATCACCCTCCTCACCAAGCAAGCTTGGTGGGGTTGCCAGTTTAGTCAACGATGACCCAACCATGCAACAGGTTGTACTGGGTTACATTACCAGTAGTGCTCAAAAGTGACCTGACACAATTTAGGTATACATAAGCGTTTATCTACATAGAACTGCTTTTAACAATAGTGCAGTTGGCTTCACAGTCAAGATTTCATTCTTTTATTTAATTTACAATGTTTTTTTTTCTTTTTTTTTCTATATCTAGACTCAATATGGAACATGGACTAGAATAATTAGTGGCAATTGCAAAGTCTTGGTTAATTAGTGTATATTACGTAGTAGCAATTAGTTCCTGGATTATATAGTAGAAGTTAAAATGGGTTAATTAGTGGGTATTACACAATAGTGGTTAGCCATATTATATAATAAGGATTAGATAATGGCTTATACACAATACTGCTAAGTGAGTATTACATACAAGGGTTATACCGAAAGTAATGCAAAAGTGGACATAACTTTTTTTATTAACTGACATAGGTTGTTCAAATTGCACATGTTGGTAGAGTAACTCTGCTTCTATACAAAGCTATTACTCAACATAGTCTCCATTACAAGTGATGCATTTGCGCCATCATTGAACCTGACTCTCGAATCCTCTTTGAAATAATTCAGGTGTGCACTGTAGTACCCACTTATGCACAGCCACTTTCACGTCGTCTGTCATCAAATTGTTGTCCTCGAAGACTGTCCTGCATTAGACTGAACAGGTGGAAGTCAGAGGGCACCAGATCCGGGCTGTACGGTGGATGGGGGACAACTGACCAGCCCAATTTGCCAATTGCTTGATTTGTTGCCAAAGATATGTGTGGTTGCGCATTGTCATGGTGAATGTGGATCCATTTCAGATTCTTGTTCGGTCTCTTCCTCCTAATGGCTTCTCTACGTTTTTTGAGTGTCTCAATGTACCGCTCGCTGTTCATAGTACAGCCACGTTCCAGAAAATCAAGGAGATTGATGCCCTTGCCATCCCCCAAAACAGTCACCATGACTTTCTGTGCCGATCACTGGCTCTTGAACTTCTTAGGCCTTGGAGAAGAGGTATGACGCCATTCTATGGACTGAGCCTTTGTTTCCGGATTATAAAGATACACCCACGTTTCATCCCCTGTCACCAGATTGAAAAAAAACTTGTCTTCATTGGCTTCAAACGCTTCTAGCAGATCAGAGCAGACTTCCACCCTTCTCTCCATCAAATCGAGTGTCAACTGCCGAGGTACCCACTTTGCACACACTTTCCGATACCCAAAGTCTTCTGTAATGCATTGTAACCACAGTCCAGTTGTGCAGCAAGTTCACGGATTGTGACTCGTCTGTCCTCGCGAATCAGTTCGTCCACTCGCTGGCAATTCATGTCAGTGGTCACAGTTGATGGTTTCCCACTGCATGCTTTGTCTTCAATGCTGGTTTCCCCTTCTTTAAACTTCTTCATCCATCTGTGCACATTGCTTTTGTCAATGGTGTCATCTCCGTAAACAACCTGTAGCCTTCTGTGGATGTCGGACAGCCTGCACCTCTCCTTCGTCAAGAATTCAATGACGGCACGTTGCTTCTGCTTGGAACCCATAATTTGCCTGCAATGAAGAAGAACAGGAAGAAGAGTTGCTATAGAGGAAGAGTTACTCTCCCAATATGTGCAATTTGAACAACCTATGTCAGTTAATAATAAAGTTATGCCCACTTTTGCATTACTTTTGGTACAATCCTCGTATATCTGGGGGGACTGAATTGATGAGAGCTAAGTGTCTTGGTCATGGAATGTCAATATAGGTGAGAGGTGTGAGAGAGAGTCAGAAAAGAAAAGTATGTGTGTGAAATTGAGAGAAAGACAGTACATAATATAGTTAAGAAAGGAAGATAGGGTTATAGTAATAACATTAGCAATGGTGATCAATAGAAGTTAGCTGAAGATGAGAATAACAGGTACATTGTTATTGTTGATTATCTCCAAGTCAGCTCTGATTGGACAGAAACTATGATCAAAGACATTCCAGCTGTGACCAGCCTGTCTTTTCTTTTCCTTAGTACAGTGCACTCTAAACTACGTTATCCAATGTGTCATTTCTTTTTTAAGATGGCAATGTGTGTTTTGAGGGAGATATGGTTACTATTTCTAGCAGGATAAGCAACCACAAAGAAGTTTCTTTGTTGGCTCAAAAGTAAAAGTAACTGGTACAGAAAGAGATAGTATAGTCAATGACAGAGGAAACAGTTTTTGTGCTACAAAATGTAGGGGTAGTAGGGATTCGACATAGCCTGATAGACATAGAAAATGGTACTTTCATAATCAGGCTGAAATAAATATAGCAGTATGGTAAAGAGAAAATGTATCTCATTCTTTGTGTTGTTTTGAAAAAGTGCAAAGATTTTGCTATGCCTTTCTTAACATCCTGTAAAAAAATTTCTAAGTGCTGTAATGATTGAGCAGAAAATGCTTAAAAAGAATAAGTTTTCTACAACTTATTTATTATGAAATTTACTGGTAAAAAACACAGGTTCTTGAGGTGTTTTCACACAAAAATATTTCACTTTCACCATATATAAAGCTCAATAATTCATATTAATTTGATGATGCAGTAGCATGTGGAACCATGTCCTACAGGATGTTAAGAGTTGAAGAGAGAGCAATTTATAAGATAGAAGCGGTTTTTACAACTTAACTAGAGTAGATTTTATTAACCCTTTCGTTACCATATTTCCAATGAAATACACTGCCTATTTCAATTAATTTTGAAAATAATCAAGAATTTGGTGGAATTCAGAAAATAACTTTCTCGTTATTAAGTTGGTGTTTTGAACCTAACTTAACAAAAAGTTCTTACATAAAATTAGAATGGGAGGTTTAAAACATATGAACACTTTAAAACAAATCTCTTTTCATCATAGAATTAGGGGTGGTTTCAGGTGGGGTGGTATCAAAAGGGTTAAAAAGACTACATTCAGCTGTCATTTAAGACTAGATGATAGATTATCGATTCTAAACCTTACATTATTCAGACCAGTCAAATATAGTCACCATAGAAAGGTGGGTAAGAGTATTGAGGATGGCCTGTATAATTTTACTTTTTTTTTTACTGCTTACCCTGGAAGGAAGGCAGTGCCCATCACCCTTTTTTTCAGGGCCTCCAAGGTTGGGGAGGGAGGAGGGGGGCGTATTCTCAGACCGGAGAGGAGACCTGGCCAGGATGCTTGTAACAGAGTGGACTCCGCTAAAGGCACCTACAGTGCTAGGTAGGATGTTAACAGATTAAGTCTAGCATCCATGTAGGCCACAGCGGGGTTTGAACTCAGAGCGTAGCGAGCCAGAACGAATACTGCAAAACATTCTAACCGAGGCGCTAACGATTCAGCCAATCCACAACCCAATAATAAAAATAATTTCTTTTATTTACCACAAGGGTGACATAAGGGGACATTACAAGGACAGGTTACAAACAGTGAGGGTGGGGTTTCACATAAAAACCAAATAAGAAAAGGAGAC
>JAYRBU010408221.1:0-11191 GCA_036023795.1 Vulcanoctopus hydrothermalis
TGTGTATGTACGTACACACACACATTTTTATGGCTGAGTTAAGCAGGAAGTGGAGATGACCATGACACTCGAAGTCTGTTGGGGGAAATGTGAACAGAAGGGGAAGTTCCTGTAGGAATTCAAGACATTTTAGTGACGAAAGATTGAAAAATATTCTCAGTGCTGGACCAGGTGATGAGAAAAAATAATGGTGGAATAGATGGGTGTTTGGAGTGGGCCTTAATAGAGGTGGTATGTACTTAGCTAGACGATGGAATAACAGACGGACATAAACTTTTTGTAGAACTGAGAAATACTAAGTGTATTCTGGTGTAGATATCTGGAACTACTTTACCAATAAGTCATCGATACATATCTATAAATATTGAACTGTTCATTGACTTTCACTGATTGTTATGTGAATATATAGATTGATTGATTGTTTATCGATGAGTTATATTTGAAATTACGTGAAATTTCTATACAAATCTACTACTGCATGTTAAAAATAATAATTGGGAGATGATACTTAGGGACGCCTACTGCAAGATAAACAAGTAGTAAAATGTATTCTATTTCGAATTAATTTCAATTAATAGAAATTCCAGAGTTGTCACCCTTGCCTGCCTTGACAAGAATTAGTTCATTAATATACTGATTGTTTCTCCTAATTATGAATGTTATTTGAATTGATTAAAGTTTCTTGGTTCACCACTTTACTATTGTATGCGGTTTGTCTGAAGACAATTTATCTTTCTTTTGTTCTGTATAGATTGATGAAACAACCAGTAAAAGGTGACCATTGTCCACTCTACGATGGAATACTTCTGGCGTTCGAACAAGATGAATTCTGTGATTTCGAAGTTCAGTTTGAAATTACACAAGACTTCGTTCACACTTGGGTTGGTGGAAAAGAGCTATACTCCATGGCATCAGTGCACTACAGTGCGTTCGATCCAATCTTCTGGTTACATCACTCTCAGGTAGACAGGTTATGGTCTACATGGCAAGCACTGCAAATACACAGAGGTAAACCGTATAAAGCACATTGTGCCAATTCCGAAATCCATCGACCACTCAACAAGAACGAATACACCCAAGTAGACGCCATTCCGACAGATGTGTATGACTACGAAACCAAGCTTGGATATACTTTCGATAGTTTGTCATTTGGAGGTATGTCAATTAGAGAACTGCAGAAACACATCGAAGCAAAGAAATCCCAAGACCGAGTATTCGCTGGATTCCTTCTCGAGGGTATGAAAATGTCACTACTTATAGATCTGTATGTTGTGGCAGCCGGCAACGAGTACCTAGCCGCAACGATACCTACTATTGGTGGTAGCAAAGCTAGGAAGTGGAGATTTGATCGATTATACAAACAAGAAATCACAGATTCACTGAAAGCTTTGGGTGTTGATCCATTTGGTGATTATACTCTCCGTGTTGATATCAAACTGGTTAATGGCACTGCTCTACCATCGACCATTATTTCACAACCGATTGTCATCTATGAACCAGGCAAAGGTAATGACAAATTCTTTCTTAATTTCTCGGTTGAATTTTCTCTTGTTAGATTAGAGTAACATAGAATGTGAAAATGGTTGTTTTAATCGTTCATGTTGTTGAATATTTTAAATGAAATGAAATCAAGTCAGTTTATTCGTGTTGTGATACTATTCATTGGTGTTGATATATAGAATATAACTTAAGTATATCTTTTATTTCAGATAAAACAGACGTTACATTTGAAGAAAACTTCCGTACAAGAAAAGATGTGTCTACTCTAACACCGAACGAGATGATAGCACTGACAGAAGCCCTGGACAAATATGAAGCAGACAAAACAGAGAGTGGCTATCAACAAGTGGCTGCCTTCCATGGTTCTACACAATGGTGTCCCAGTCCTGGGGCTGAACATAAGTATGCCTGTTGTCACCATGGTATGGCTACTTTCCCACACTGGCATAGATTGCTTACTTTGAACTTTGAGAACGGTTTACGACGAAACGGTTATGAGGGTGGAATTCCTTACTGGGATTGGGTGCATCCCATCAGTGCACTTCCAGTCCTTGTAGCTAAAGAACAGTATATCGATATGAAGGGCGAAACTCACGTAAACCCGTTCTTCAGTGGTTCTATCGATCACATAGGAAAAACAACATCCCGTGCTCCTTCAGCTGATCTTTTCATACAGCCGAAATTCGGTGAATTTACCTCTTTGGCTAATGAAGTTATATACGCTCTTGAACAAGAAGACTTTTGTTCGTTCGAAGTGCAATTCGAAATTTCACATAACCATATCCATGCTTTAGTTGGAGGCACTGAACAATATTCAATGTCCTCTCTCGAGTTCACTGCTTACGACCCAATCTTCTTACTACACCATTCTAACGTTGACAGAATCTGGGCTATCTGGCAAGCTTTACAGAAACATCGAGGAAATACATACAACTCTGCCAATTGTGCAATCGAGCTTCTTCGCAAACCGATGTCTCCTTTCAGTTTATCCAGTGACATTAATGTCGACTCGCAAACACGTGAACATTCCGTTCCTTTTGATTCGTTCGACTACACGAAATCCTTCCACTACGATTACGACTTACTTGACGTAAATGGAATGTCCATCCCACAGTTGCACACAGAGATTAACAAGCGTCGAGCTAAGGATCGTATTTTTATCACTTTCTTACTGGAGGGCCACAAGCAGTCTCTTCTCGTCGAGTATTACATCCGATTGCACGGAAGCACAGACCGAAGTAAAGCTGGTGAATTCTACATATTGGGTAGCCAGAACGAAATGCCATGGAAGTTCGACAGAGTGTACAAAGCCGACATTACTAGACAAATGGAACAACTCCACCTCCATTACAATGATCTATATCACATTGAATATACACTGAAAGACATGAGTGGTGCTGAAGTAAACGGTCTTGGATTAGATCCTACAATTGTATTTGAACCTGGATTAGGTAAGTTAAAGCTTACATTACACATATACATACATACATTACACATATACTTACATACATTACACATATACTTACATACATTACACATATTCTTACATACATTACACATACACTTACATACATTACACATATATTTACATACATTACACATACTTACATACATTACACATATACTTACATACATTACACATTTACTTACATACATTACACATATACTTACATACATTACACAGTAATCCTATCTATTGACTACAAATCAAATCCATTTTCCGTAGCTTTACAAATTCCTTTGAAAGATGAAATCCGAAAGTATTTTCATTTCATAATTTCATATATGAATACTTAATGTCTGATTAGTGAGGTTCTCTACAAATGTGATTGTTAATACAAATTGATTTGAAGATATTTCATGTTTTACATATCTCTGCATTCTCTACTGTCGAACATTTGATTAAATGTGATTTCTTGTTTCTTTTTCAATTGTGCTTTCAGGTCATTACGGTGAAGATCGTGCGTGGATCGAACCTGTGACAAGTGCAAATCGAATCAGGAAGAATCTGGAAGATTTGGACGTAGGTGAAATTGCATCTCTGAGGAACGCTTTCAAGCGCATGAAAATAGATGGGACTTATGAAAGAATTGCGGCTTTCCACGGACTTCCTGCTAAATGTCCAAACGAAGATGGTAGCAAAGTGTACACATGTTGTTTGCACGGTATGCCCAATTTCCTTCACTGGCATCGTTTGTATACAGCATCGGTTGAGCATGAACTACTGGCTAGAGGTTCGTCAGTTGCCGTACCATACTGGAATTGGCTGAAGTCTTTCAATGAACTGCCGAAACTTGTGAGCGAAGCTACATTCTACAATTCGCGTACTCTTCACACTGAATCAAATCCTTTCTTCAATGGCAAGATATCGTTTGAAAACACAGAAACTGATCGTGACCCTCAAGCGGATCTGTTTGGAAACAACTATTTCTATGAGCATGCACTGTTCGTCTTTGAACAGACAGACTTTTGTGAATTTTCCACTCACTTGGAAGTGCTTCACAACAGTATTCACTCTTGGCTTGGCGGTCGAGATCCTCATTCGATGTCGTCATTGGATTATGCAGCTTACGACCCAATATTCTTCCTTCACCATAGCAACATTGACCGTCTTTGGGCCATTTGGCAGGAACTACAACGTTACCGAAAATTACCCTATAATAGTGCAAACTGTGCTCTAGGAGAGCTTAACCACCCAATGCGTCCTTTCAGCAACAAAACTGCAAACTCCAATCACTTGACCTTCACTCACAGCAGAGCAAACGATGTGTTTGATTACCAGAACGTGTTCCATTACAAGTACGACACACTGACCTTCAACGGTCTCACTGTCATTGAGTTAGAAAATTTACTGCACCACGACCGGCAACAATATGACCGGGTTTTCGTTGGATTCTTATTACACGGAATAAAAGCTTCTGCCGATATTCGAATTTACATATGTGCTCCAACTGGCAAAAATCAAGAGAACTGTGCCAATTACGCCGGAGTGTTTTCCATCTTGGGTGGAGTAACAGAAATGCCGTGGAGATTCACTAACCTCTTCCGTTACGAGATAACTGATTCGCTGGCGAAGTTAGGACTTAACCACAACAGCCACTTCCGTATCTCAACTGAAGTTAAAGCCACCAATGGATCAAGGATAGTGGAGAGAGTATTTCCTGAGCCAACCATCATATTTGTTCCGAAACACTGTAAGACAAACTCTCATTCATATTGACAATATTCTCCATATTCTCATATTCTCCATATTCTCATATTCTCATATTCTCCATATTCTCATATTCTCCATATTCTCATATTCTCATATTCTCATATTGACAATATTCTACATTGTTCTCATTGTTCTTGTACATTTCCTCATTTGAATTTACACGTTTTCTTTGTTCTTTCATGTTTTTGTAAAATATATTCCACATTCGATGGATTAATGGAAGTTTTGTTCTTAATTTTCAGACGTCCATTCTGAGGGCAACGAGAAAGAAATGGCACGAGGAAACCTTGTACGAAAGAACATCGAACGTTTATCTCTAAATGAAATCGACTCTCTTGTGAATGCTTTGAAACGCATGCAAAAGGACCAGTCTTCGGACGGTTTCGAAAGCATAGCAACTTTCCACGCTATACCACCTATGTGTCCTAACCCGACAGCCAAGCATCGCTACGCCTGTTGCCATCACGGCATGGCAACCTTCCCGCAATGGCATCGTCTGTTTGTCGTTCAGTTTGAACAAGCTTTACATAGACACGGTGCCAAAGTTGGTGTACCCTACTGGGACTGGACTTATCCAATGTCAGAAATTCCCAGCCTTCTCGCCTTAGAAAAGTACTTCAACCCATACACAGGTATTGAGATGTATAACCCTTTTAACCACGGTCACATATCATATATCAGTGAAAAAACTATGACCAGCCGTGATATCAGCGAACATATGTTTGAAAAACCAGAACTGGGGAAACAAACCTGGTTGTTCAATAACATTATTTTGGCTTTAGAACAAACCGACTATTGCGATTTCGAAATTCAGTTCGAGATCGTTCATAATGCTATCCATTCGTGGGTTGGCGGCAAGGAACTGTACTCAATGAATCACCTGCACTATGCTGCATACGACCCAGTTTTCTACACACATCACTCAAACGTTGACCGGCTGTGGGTTATATGGCAGGAACTTCAGAATGTAAGAGGCCTTCCCGCTTATGAATCCAACTGCGCTATCGAGTTAATGTCGAAACCTTTGAAACCGTTCTCATTCGGTCCTCCCTACAATTTTAACCCCGACACCTATAAATACTCTACACCATCAGATGTGTTCATGTATAAAGAACATTTCCACTATGAATATGATATGCTGGAAATGAACGGTTTGTCGATAGCACAACTGGAATCTTACATCCGACGTCAGAAACTGAGAGATCGTATGTTCGCAGCTTTCTTATTGAAAGGAATCGGCCAGTCAGCCTATGTTACTTTCCAGGTAAGTTAACGACGTCTTTACACACCTGAACCACATCTCGCATTAGCTAATACTGAAAATATGACACACACACACACACACACACACACACACACACACACACACACACACACACACACACACACACACACACACACACACTCTAAGTACGGCTTTGTCCCTGAACTTTTACTCACATTTCTTAGATCCATGTTAGTGAACAAAGTGAATTTCTTGCAGGTTTGTGACGAAAAGAACACGTGCCATGATGGTAGCCATTTCTCTATGTTGGGTGGAAGCGCTGAAATGTCTTGGGCTTTTGATCGTCTTTATCTGATGGAGGTCACCGACATTCTTCATGACATGGGACTGAAATTTGATTCCAACTTCCACATCCAGCACCACATTCAGGCAGCCAACGGAACTGACTTACCAACATCCCTAATTCCAGAATCAACCATTATTCACATTCCTGCAACGAGTAAGTTGTGTATCTGTTAACAAGTTCTCATTTCTCTTCTCGTCATTCTTCTGTCCAAACATTCTTATCTATCTTTGCTCTTTCTTACATATCTATATTCTCTTCTTTATTTCTAAATATTTATCCCGTCTTTTCTTGTGAACAGGACAAGACAAACAAAGATCCATTCCCCACAACAAAATCCGTCGAAACATCAACTCATTAGAAGAACGAGATGTACAAAATATCATGTCTGCATTAACACGTATGAAGGAAGATGAGAGCAGCTTCGGATTTCAGACTCTCGCAAGTTACCACGGCTCAACAATGTGTCCGGATCCAGAAAACGCGAAATACGCCTGTTGCCAGCACGGTATGGCTACTTTCCCTCACTGGCATCGTATTTATTTACTTCAATTCGAAGAAGCCCTACGAAGACATGGTTCCAACGTAGCAGTTCCTTACTGGGATTGGACAATGCCTACCGACAAATTGCCAAACCTTTTGTCCAGTGCTGATTACTATGATGCTTGGAATGATGTTGTGATTGAAAATCCTTTCCTCAGAGGCTACATCAAGTCTGAAGATACTTTCACTGTACGTGATGTTCAACCAGAATTATTCGGTCTTTCCAAGGGAGGAAAAGTGTCACTGTTGTACGAACAAGTTCTGCTAATGCTCGAACAGGAAGATTTCTGCGACTTTGAAGTCCAATTCGAAGTCATACACAATTCTATCCATTATCTTTTGGGTGGTCATCAGAAATATGCCATGTCTAGTTTGGTGTACAGTTCTTTTGACCCTATATTTTACATCCATCATTCTATGGTAAGTGAAACTTTAGTTTATTTCATCTTTGCTATTTCTCTCACATCATTATGTTCACCGAAACATCACTTATCTATTCTTGTAGTACAGTCTTGGAGATGAATTCCTCAGCATCTTACTTACTTTACTGGAACTTAGAACTGTCGTATATGTTCAAATAGAAGACGAGACTGATTTTGTTTCTTTTAGAAACTTTTCACTCAGACAAAGTGAAGTCATTGTATACTGTATTTCTTAAAATATCTCTTGATTAATTATTAAAGAAGGGTAGACTTCTTTTCAGTATCAATCTATAAATGAACACATGTGGTAGAGTCATTGTATTTCTTTATATATTAAAATCAAAATGACATGAACTGATTGAATGTGTCTTATTATTATATTATTTCAGGTCGACCGTATCTGGGCAATCTGGCAAGAGCTACAAGAATACAGAAAAATGCCGTATGACAAAGCTTACTGTGCTCTTGATCAAATGTCGTTGGCTATGAAACCCTTTAATTGGGAATCCAATCCAAATCTCGCTACCCGGGCTTTGTCTACACCAAGTATGCTGTTTGATTACAAACAGTTTGGATATAAATACGACAACCTCGAGTGCCATGGAATGGATATCGAGCATTTTGAAAAGGAAATTCAGAAACTGAAAACCAAAGACCGCGTCTTCGCCACTTTCTTACTACACGGCATCAAAACATCGGCTGATGTCCATCTGAAATTATGTGACGACAAGAGCTGTTCAGAAGCTGGTGTTGTGTTTATCTTGGGTGGAGAAACAGAAATGCCATGGCATTTCGATAGAACATTTAAAATGGACATCACCAACGTTCTGAAAGAGAAAGGTATCGCTATGGAATCTCTTTTCCATCACGACAGTAAAGTACATTTGGAGATAGAAATTAAAACAGTAGGTGGCGTGGTTTTGGACCAGGTTTCTCTACCTAAACCATCGTTGGTATACTCTCCAGCTAAAGGTAAGATATTTTCCACGAAACACTTTGTTCATTTCTTACACACTATTATGTTGTGGATATTTTGTTTTGTCTAGTGAGCTTATCTTTACTTCAGATACAGACATGGCCTGTTGTTATTCAATGCCTCATAGCTTGCTCTGTTTTGTTTTACAGGATTTGTGCATGGACATCATCATCATACGGAGCACGCCGAGGGAGCAGCGATCAGGAAGAATGTTAACAGTTTGACCCCGTCAGAGATTGAAAACTTTAAACATGCTTTAAGGGGAGTAATGGCTGATAAATCAGAGAACGGTTATCAGAAGATTGCAGCTTACCATGGCATGCCACTTAGCTGTAAATATCCGAACGGTACAGCATACGCCTGCTGTCAACACGGAATGGTAACATTCCCCCATTGGCATAGATTGTTCGTGAAGCAGATGGAAGATGCATTGAAAATGAAAGGTGCCAATGCAGGCATTCCTTATTGGGACTGGACAGTGGCGTTCACTCATCTACCAATAATGGTTACTGAAGAGAAAAACAATCCAGTCCATCACGGACATATCGATTCAATTGATCAGATAACCACTAGAGACCCTCGACACCAACTATTTGAAGGTCGATCTTTCTTCTACGATCAAATTATGTTTGCACTGGAACAAACTAATTACTGTGACTTTGAAATCCAGTTCGAAATTTCCCATAATGCAATTCACTCGTGGGTAGGAGGCAGCGCTCCTTACGGAATGGCCAGCCTCCATTACACATCGTATGATCCGCTGTTTTATTTACATCATTCAAATACCGACCGAATCTGGGCCATCTGGCAAGCTTTGCAGAAATATCGAGGACTTCCCTATAATAGCGCCAACTGCGAAATCCAGAAACTTAAAAGACCTCTCGAGCCATTCAGCTCTGATAGCAACCATAACGAGGAAACCAAAGCTCATTCGACTGGAGAAACTTCGTTCGATTATCACAATTTGCACTACTACTATGATAACCTCATCTTCCATGGAATGACCATTCCACAGTTGGAAACAGAACTAATGAAATCCAAGAAGAAAGACAGAGTATATGCTGGTTTCTTATTACGTGCCATCGGACACATTGCTGATGTCGTGTTTGAAATATGTCGCCATGATGGAGAATGCAAATCTGCAGGCACGTTTGCCATTTTAGGTGGCGAGTACGAGATGTTCTGGGCATTTGATCGTCTTTATAAATACGACATAACCAACACTTTAGAACAGCTCCGTCTTCAAGCTCACGATCAGTTCAGTACGAAAATAACTATAAAGGCCACTGATGGAACCATTCTACCTTCCAGTCTTATACCATCACCGAGTATCATCTATCTTCCTGCTACAGGTCCGTAGTTACCTTTTGCTCTTCCCATTTTACTTTTTCCGTAACAAGTCTCCGATATATTTTCTTCTGTGTAACTGTATCACTTCAATAATTATCTGATACTATATGTTGTTTGATTAACTCTGTCTGTTGTGTAAATTCCACCATGAGTGTAGTTCATTTGTGTCTCACATATAAACTAATATCTAATCTCGCCACATCTGTCTTTATCTTATAGTTTCTTTCACCAATCAAATTTAAATTTCGTTGAAAAAATAAAGGAACACACACACACTGTTTCAGTCAATTTAATAAGCTTTCTTTTGTTTTTCCAGCTTGAAAATCATCCCTGTAATGGCTCCTGTGTTTTGTTTTATGAAACATTGAAGACATGTCGTTGATGTAGCGTTTCTTTTTTCTTTTTTCACTCAATGGTGATGGATATAAGGGGCCTTACAACTACTATTTTAAACCAAAAACCATTTCCTGATACAAGAACCATTTCCTGTTACTCAAACTACTTTATTATAACTGTGAATACTTTTAAAGTTAATAAAGCTGTCATCAATACATTATTTTGCTTTCTGTTGTCATTGTTAACATATTTCCTTTATGGTGCACGTTTTATGTCGATGAAATAATTCAATCGTTTACAGCATCCTCCTCTCTGTAAAATTCGTCTCCCCTTTTGTCAAAGGAACTGTCATCTTTACTCACGGGATTGATACTGTTTTCAAGCATAAGAAAATTATATCAACAACTTGAAGATATTTGGACTTATTTAATGATTCTGGGTTTGAACCCAACACCACACACTTTATCAGTTATTTCTCATTTATCACGATTTTTCTTTTCGTTTCCCGTTCATTATATTTGTTTTTATTTACTTTTATCTTCTACCTTTTGAGAGTATTTTTTCTGTATTATTTTCCTCTCTTCTTCCTCAAACAAGCAGCAATGTTTCTCATCACTCGTTCTGAGGTCCCCAAGGTTGTTCTCAAACTCGATCTAAAGAACACCTTCAATTCAATCAGGCGTGATGTCATCATCTGCCCGGTGAGAGAGAGGGCTCCAGAGCTATACCACTTTGCTTGGCAGGCTTATCGAAAGCCATCCCATCTTTCCTTTGGTGACTAGTACATTCTTTCGGCCTCAGGAGTTCAACAGAGTGATCCCTTCGGTCCTGCTCTGTTCGCACTGGGTAGTGACGATATTGCTAGGTTGGGTCTGACTTGGATTTAAATGCTTGACGATGCTTGCTTATGAGGACCCCCAGATAGAGTCCTCGCTACAGTGAAGTTGATTGAGGCGGCCTTCAAGTTAACGGTTCCTCGCTACAGTGAAGTTGATCGTGGGGGCCTTCAAGTTAACGGTTCCAAATGTGAACTTTGGATTTTCAATCACTCTGTTTCGCAACACCAGTCTACGGTGGATCTATTCACTGAATTTTTCCCCTCCATCACGGTCCATCCTCCACCGGTAGGTGCTCCCTTGGAGCTACAAATTCTGATCTTGCTTTTGAACCCACCTTTCTACCTAAGTTAGTAAACTTGAAACAATTATTCAAAAACATCGACGCAATTGAGCCCCTTCAAGGTTTGTCCTTAGAGCTAGTCCCTCGCTTAGATTCATGTCGT
>JAYRBU010409173.1:0-15863 GCA_036023795.1 Vulcanoctopus hydrothermalis
ATCCACACACACACACAAACTGGAATGCTGGTGGTTATCGCTGGGGTTTGTTTTACACGTAGACGACCAGTGAAGAGTTAATGTTACGATTATAACGGGAAATTAGGAAAAATACTGTTGACAAAAACACTCACCACGTTCAAATGTCATCTTACATTGGTCGCCATCTGTTGCTTCTCAAAGAAACCAAAATCAATTTTTGTTGTTGTTCAATTTACTTTTATTCAGACGTTGCTTTAAAGATAAATGTCATACTAATGTTAGTTAACGAGAACCTCACTTCAGTGGTGTCAGCTCAGCTAGTTCCCTTATAAAGTATAGTACATTACAACCTTAAACAATCCCGATCACATACCTGCACACCAAATACATACAGTAATATTATCATAGCAATAATATCACAGTTTCGTTAACAGTTTCATGTATAAATGGAGATGCTATATTTATGTGGTTCACATTATTGTAAGAAGACAATCGGAGTCAACAGAATTCCTGGTTTAATAAACCTCTCAATAAGCGGTAAGAAAGTTTTAGCATCCATATTATCAACATAATCTACAAACCCTATCCTTAATGTTGTATCATAACCTCGGGAAATACATCTTTGTTCAACAGTTTTATTGCAGAATAACAAAGTAAACTGTGTTTAAGAGTAAAGCGGAAGTAAGGGAAGACATCTCTCATTATTGTAATTATTATTCTGTACTGTCATTCTGTAAATACCCATACAAAACAGTGAAAGTATTGTGTATTCAATTATGAAAGTATCAGTATTCTTTCACTTTCTATATTAATATGTACGTGTATTGTGCAAATATCTGTACATAATAATATTTACTGTAATGAGAGTTGTCTTCCCTTACATCTATTAAACAGTTTTCTCAGGTATTCTACAATAGAACCTGTCCAACAACTTGTCCTACATGATTTCTGTGTTTGTCCATAAAGGATTCTTCGTCAATTTGTACTGCATACCCAATTCCCTCAACTTTCTAATTATGTGTGACTAAGGTATTATATAGACATCACGTAGATATTGATACAACTGAATAATTAACATGTACCATTCCGTGTTCCCATTTCTTTACCAACAGTATCATAGAGATATGGAACTCATTGTCTTTCACTGATTAACCTTTTGATAATAGCAATAACTGTCAATGTATAAATTCATTAAGGCGACTAAATATCAGGAATTATTGTAATGGTAAATATGTTAAAATATTTTATTAACTTAAGATAAATTTACTCCTGTTATTATGCTAATTTACTAAGTCCCACTTACTTTATTACTTCAGATATATTTTCTCGTTTATTAGTAAATTTTCTGTTGTTACAATTTTTATACCCTTTTTTAGTATAGTTTATTTTTATTGGAATTATTAACTTTGAATTAGTTTTTTTGCGGTTTTATTACCAACTATTTAGTGTTAAAGAACAATCAGAGAGTGGAATTTCATGTCCGTTCGGTTGCATTTCTATGTAGGGGGGCCCTACACAGAAATGTAACCGAATAGACCTATAATTCCACTCTCTGATCGTTCTTTAACGTTGTCAAGGGTTATCTTACCCAAAATATAAGGAACTATTAAATATTTCTAATGTAACATTCCGATCACCTTCTTATCGTTATTGTGATATTTACAGCTCAATTTGCAATGTAGCAGCTTCCAAAATCTACTTCATTCTCCATGTTCCCTAATGCTTCAAGCGAACTATTACACTTATATATATGAACCAACGAGGTAGACCCTGTGTCGTAGTTATCCCTGCTAGAAATAGCAATCACATCTCCCTTATATCTATTGTCTTATGTATGGCTATATGTATGAATAGACTAATTAGGGAGCTTCTACGTGATATCGCGATCTGGTAGTAATCACAGCCAAACTATTATCAGCCTACTATTTTATGTATGTATGTATGTATGTATGTATATATGTAATGTAATGTATGCGTATGTATGTATGAGCCAACGAAGGAGCCATTCTGTCTTATGTATGTATGTATGAACCAAATCGTATGACCTCTTCATGGCATATAGAGATGTTAGAAATAGCAGCCAATTCTCCCTCAAATTACTCCCTTCCGTCTTATGTGTCTTTGACACATACCCGGGACTACCTTGTACTTGTATGTGTATAAATATATCTACAATAATATGTGTATTCATCTACTCTATTATAATATATATACATTTAAAAATGGTGAAATACAATGGATGAGGTTAATTGCTCAGTGAAATGTTTATATCTACAGTTTATCTGTATAGATATGTTGTAAAAGTTCCATTGTTGTATCTCTACTTCTTAAGTATCACCCTATATATTATGCTGTTGTTTCTCTAGACACAGACGTATTCATACAGGAGAGAAGCCATATGACTGTGATATCTGTGGTACATCATTTGCTTGAAGTGGTGAGTTAACTAGACACAAACGTATTCATACAGGAGAGAAGCTATTTCGTTGTGATCAGTCATTCTCTAAAAATGAACACTTAACTAGACACAGACGTATTAATACAGGTGAGAAGCCATAATCACTGTGATGTCTGTGGTAAATCATTCTCTGTTAGTAGTCACCTAACTACTCACAAACATATCCATACAGGAGAGAAACCCTATCACTGTAATATCTTTGGTAAATCATTCTCAAGAAAATATAACTTTACTACACATGTAGATATTCAACTGTATCAATGTAAAATGTGGGCCATGGTAAATACAGTGCAGCAAGCAGTTGTGTAGATCAAATTAATTTTTCCTTTTTATAGTTGGTATAGCTAGTAATTTTATCATACAAGATATAACCATATATCTTGTAATTTTGTCATACAAGATATCAACACATTTTCTCAAAACTGTTGTCATCTCAACTGTAGGGCCCAGAATCCTGACCTCTGGTCTCATTGCTCTGTGTAAATATTCTGAAAACAAATGAACTTTAAATATAGTTGGTTTATTCATATGATTGTCCTATCATTTTATATGTTGAACATCTTACCAGAAGTTGTGCTGACACAACTATAATCTATATAATTCACAGACTTAATCAATATATGATAATGTTTGATACTAAATACTGGATATTAGAGGTTACCTTGCAGTGAATGCAATATATACACTAGAATAAATGTGTACATTAAATGATAATGATGGTGGTTATCTAGTAAATATGTGATGTAGCCAGCCTTTCGAGGTAGATAAACAAAGTACCAGTCTAAAGCAGTAGACTGTCGTCAGAAACGTTAGAGTGTCAGACATGATGTCTTGTGTTATTTATTCCAGTTCTCTGTGTTCTGAATTCAAATACTGCCATGGCCTACTTGGGTAATAGACTTAATCTGTCACCAAATTTAACACCACTACCTGGACCTTGGTTACCTTTAGTAGAGTCCACTATATTGCAAGCATTCAGACAAGGTCTTCAGTTTGAAGATAACTTCTTCCCTTCCTCCCACCAGTCTTGGAGACCCTGAAAAAGGGGTGATAGGCACTGCATTCCCTCCTGACTAAGCGATAACAATAACACAGTGGTGTAATGCTCTTTACATGCAAACATATTTCACTGCATTTAGTGGGAGAGGTCTTTTATGGAAAGTATATATGGCATAAGGAAACAGATGATAGATGACAACCTTCTCACTATTTACAAAGTGAGATGTTGTAATAAGATCATTTTCTAAGGGACACATGTTCATTATTATTATTATTATTATTATTATTATAATAATTATATTTTTGTCTAGAGTTAATGCTTCTCAAATAAGACAGGCAAGAGTCTATTTCACTAACACACCAGAAGTAAATTATGAAAGTGAAATGGTGAAATGAGGAAATGTACTTAGATTTTGTATATATATATATATATATACTGCTACAAGAATATATGCTTCTATATTCAAAATACTTTATAATAAAAACAACAAAAAACAAAGGTATTACAGCCATGAGCATCCAGTCAAGCAAAATGTTACTTTCATTTCAATAAACCACTATAATAGGAAATATTTTGTATAAAACAAAAGGAAATATATTCTTATATAATTTGATATTGGCTACATATTATTGTCTTACTGTAGTAGTCTGGAGTCCTGTTAAATGTGGCATTAGTATATGTAGGAATGACAGGTTTATGAATAGATTGATTGGGTGCTCAGGTGATGTTCCCAGGTAACAAATTCTTCCTGAAGGTCTCTTATTCTTTACCTGGTAACCCCCCCCCCCCATCTTTTCCCTTATTTCGTATACAACAGTAAGATAAGATCCTTTTGCTTCAAGCTTATCCAATTAAAACTTGTCTAGATATTTCAACATTTCCATTGTATATTTTTATAAATATATTTCTCATTTTCCATTTTCATAATTGTCCAAGGATCAGAATCAGGAAACTCGGAGTAACGATTTCTGGTGTTTTCAGCTTCCAATATGATATAATATCAAAACTTTGTATTAAGTACTCTCTTTCTCCTTCTTTTTCACACATAAGTGTGTGTGTATATATATATATACGGGTGTGTGTATGCATACCGTATTTATTCAGGTAAAATGCAATCTCAAATATAATGCAATGACCATATTTCGTAGCTAAAACTCAGTAATGTTTTATCCACTTATATAATGCGACCCCTGAGTACAACCATAGTTATTTATATTTGTTAAGAAACCTAAATATCACTGTAAATTTTAAAACACAATCACTAAACCTGGTGTGGTTCCTGCTTTCACTCAGTAACTTTTGATTTAAAGTTATTAAGTGAAGCCTGTAGCACAGGTAAATAAAGGTCGTTGTTCATAAAATGAGTTTATCACTTAAAAACCATCAAAGTATGATTCATCATCTGATTCTCAAAATCACTCCAGCCATTATTCTTAATTTAACTTTTCATCAGTGTCCCCTACTATCATTTCATTATTTTCTTCATGTAAACTTGCAGTGGTGTCTGTAGGTACATCCTGTTCATTCCACAGGAGGTTATCTTCTATTCCATACAATTTATTACTGATACCAATCTTTAAAAAGCTCTCAAAAACCATATGTTGAGGTAAAGCGTTCCAAGTTACTTTACCCAAGGCCAGGTTTTTACAGATTACCTCCTGCTGTTATATTCCACTTCATCAGGTGACATCCATATACCCAGTGCTTCCTAACTTCATCATTAAATGGTTTGTTCAAAACAACATCCAGGGGCTGAAGAACATTTGTCAATCCACATGTGATTACAGCTAGTTCTATCAGCTAAACAACACAAAACTGCAGTAAGATATTTTGTTTTTCATATCCTGTTGCAAGATCAGTACGATTACTGACATAGGTAAAGACTTACAAGTCTACCCCCCTCCCCACACTTTAGCAGGGATAATTAGAATGTATTGTTGCATATTGTAATGAATGTTGACATTGTCACACTTCCACTTCCACATGACTACCTACATGTCTAGTTAAGTTCCTTTGCTCAGAGAATGATTTACCACAGATATCACACTTATATGGCTTTTCTCCTGTAAGAATACGTTTGTGTTCAGTTACGACACCACTTTGCGAGAATGATTTACCACAGATATCACAGTGATGTGGCTTATCTCCTGTATGAATACGTTTGTGTATAATTAAGACGCCACTTTGCGAGAATGATTTACCACAGATATCACACATATATGGCTTATCTCCTGTATGAATACGTTTATGTTGAGTTAAGACACATATTGTAATGATATGGCTTCTCTCTTGTATGCATATTTCTCTGGCTAGTTAAGCTACTACCTACAGTGAAGGATTTCCACTGATATCACAGGGATATGACTTCTCACCTGTATGAATACGTTTGTGATTGATTAAGTGATGATATTGAGAACATGATTTACCCCAGATATCACAGTGATATGGCTTCTCTCCTGTATGAATACGTTGGTGAGTAGTTAAGTCACTACTTCCAGAGAATGATTTACCCCAGATATCACAGTGATATGGCTTCTCTCCTGTATGAATACGTTTGTGCATAGTTAACTGACTACTTACAGATAATGATTTATCACAGATATCACAGTGATATGGTTTCTGTCCTGTATGAATATGTTTGTGTGTAGTTAAGTGGTGCTTATAAGAGAATGATTTATCACAGATATCATAGTGATGTGGCTTCTGTCCTGTATGAATATGTTTGTGATAAGTGAGATTTCCTTTTTGAGAGAAAGACTTCTTACATATATCACAGTGGTATGATGATTTTCTTTTCTCTTTCGACATCTCTTCAGGGAAAAAATAATCATTTATGTTTCTCACATAATCCATTTTGCAATTATTTTTCTTTTCTCACCACAATATATGGATATTTTGTTAGTTTTTGTTTTATATGGTTTATTCCTTACAAATATTTCTACTGCTATATTTCCATCATCTGTGATCTTTGTCAATATCTGAAGATGCTGCAAACGTTTTTGTAAATTTATCCAAGTTTAATTAGCATGTAAAATTATCTCGTGAAACATTCCAGACAGTGATGTAGAGAAATGTTGCTATTAATCTCAGTTCAGAAGAAATATTTCACCAAATATTCTACCATAGACACAGGGTTATATCTGTTCTGTATAACATCTTCCTTTAGTCTTTAAAAAGTTATAAATATTGATGATACATCTGTTTTATACCAATATTATCTGATATTCTGAAATAATAAAGAAAGAACAGTATTATATATAGAGGATACATTAAAAGTAGAGATTCAACAGTGGAAATTATACTACATTCTATATTGATAAACTTTACATATAAACCGTTAGCTGAACAATTGAACTTTACTTTTTAATATGTTACTAAAATTACATCATATAACTTTGTGTGAAGTCTACATAGTTGTAGACTACAGCTACACCTTCAGATTGTGTAACATTATATATATATTAAACTACAGAATAGTGGTTGATTAGCCCAGGTTAGCCCTGACTGAACAAACCTATGATTAAAGTTATTCCAACCATGGCCATCCCATCCTTCCTTCTGACATTGTATATGCATAACTACATTATCCAATATATCCCTCAATTTTCAAGACTGAAATGCTCAATTTTAGGGAATTTTAGCTGCTGTTTCTAGCAGGACGAGCAACCACGTGGAGGCTTCCTTGGTGGCTTGTCGTTGTTTAGGCCCAGGTCAGCTCTTATAGAGCAGACCTATCATCAAAGTCAAGTTATTTTCACAGGTTCTACAAATGATATGACAGATCAACCAGAAAGAAACATTATGTTGAATATTAACAAACAAATACCTCATATAAATAATGTACTGCAGTGAATAATGACAGTTGAACTGGTAGAAATTACCTTGGTCTCTATCCTTTGTTACCTTACATTTGTTGTTTAAGATATGTTGTAGCTTCATTACATGTACCTATTATTGTAGGTAGACATAAAGATAAAGACGTCCGGCAACGTTGAGTGGGGAGAAGTCTATAGATATATGTGATGTTGTATAGAGAACATGTCAATGATGTCTATGACTAAAGTATTTAGCTGTCAGTAACCAAGTTTCAATCAAACATACAACTTACCGTGTTATTCAGAAAGAGCTTTGCATACTTAACAAGTGTGTTTTGTTAACTCCTGTAATTAACTAAAGAGATTGTTCATTAACCAGGAGAATAATTAAGTAGAGATATCCTGTAAGAAGTAGTTGAAAGTCCTGCTCAATCTATGAATGTCCTCATCAATTTCAAGTCTCACTACTTCAGTACATCTTTCATTATTTTATCCTATAACTACATTGTTATGTAAGTAGCATTCATATATTTTACACATTTCTGTTATATAGAAAATATGTCTCTTTTATATCTACATTTCTAACCTTCATCGACACCATTCTTGCTACTTGCAAGATCCTGTTTTCTTTTATCTCTTCATTTAAACTCCGTAGTTAATCTAGTGTATAGCAAATGTATTTTACTTTATTTATTCTAATTCTTTTACCCTCCTCCCCCGCCTCTATTAATTTATATATGCATGTTATTTATTGTTGCTCCATATTCTGTGTCCCCATCAACGATGTAGTTTGTCATTGTCCATACTGTGTTTCATATTTGTTTTTTTAAACATACATCAGACATTTATATGACAGAGAAAAATCCAATGGTACCGTCGAAGGTTACTTACATTTCTGATTGAGAAAAAGTATAAAAAGAACGACAGTTTTGTCAAATATTGACATGGAAGAAAAGTGGACTTAGTTCTCACTCAGGGGTGAAATTGTGGATCAACAGGACTGCTACAGGTGGTTTATCCAGCAACGTCTGATATGGAATGAGAGCAAATACATGTGCTGTCAGCAAGTTCAGCATGTATATGGGTTTCCTTGGAAATGTAACAAATGCAACTTGATCCTATCACTTAAGAATGAATCGTGTTTTTCAGAGAGTCATTTAAGTATGCAATGCCTAATTCAACTAACATACTTTTGGTTGATAGTCGTGCCCCAGAATGTAGTGATGTCCAAGTTGGAAATAGGCAATAGAATAGTCACAGACTGGTGCAATTCTCACAGAGACATTTGTTGTAAATGGACTGAGAATAATTTCAGTGGAATTGGTGGAATGGATGCTAAGGGAAAGCCTAAAATTGTTGAAATTGATGAAAGTTGTTTTATTTACATCGAAAATATAAAGTTGCTAGGATAGGTTTGCTTGAGTAGGTATTTAGTGGAGTGGAGTGAGGCACAAACATATATTTCCTTGTACCCGTTCTTGATAGAGAAACAAGCACTTTAGAACCACTGATAGAGAACAACATTCTACCAGGTACTCAGGTATTGTCAGATGGTTGGACTACATATGTCTAAATAGATCAACTTGGAGAGGGTGGAAAATATATTCACAAAGTGGTTGTTGTATATTAGAGATATTTTGTGGATCCTGATGATGAAAGTATTCATACTCAGTCCACTGAAGAGAGCTAAAATAAACCGAGGAATCAAAGTGGAACTAAGTAACTACTTTTTTCAATCGTATATGAAGTAGTTTATGTGGAGAGAGAGAATGAATGTGGTGACACAAATCAACAAGTATTCTCTATGTTCTTATATATGATGACAGACAAGTATATATTGTGATTCTTCTAATTATCCTAAATTACATTATTTACATAGTCTATTTATTTTGGATCGTATTATGTTGCAATAATACAGATTAAATTGTATTACATTTTATTAATTTTGATTTGTATTGTTTTCTATTTGAGTCTAAATTTGATTTTGGAAAAAAAGATGGATGGTTGGTGATCAAACGTTTTCTGACCTAGGAATGAGGAAAATATACAAGGGATGACGAGGAAAATGAAAACACTAGAGATAATAAAAGAAATTCACATTTAGCCAAAAAAATGGAGACTAACATTATTATAATAAAGAACAACAAAAAGAAAGAAGAAAATATAGTAGTGTTTGCAAAAATAGGTAAGATAGGAATGGCAAATCTGTATAAATACTTAGGAGACGTATATACAGATAAAAGAGATAACATAGGAAAAATAAAAGGTAGAATAGATAAAATCATATATATATGGTAATGGAAAGAAGGAAAGTCACCAACTGGTAGGAGATGCAGATATGGAAATAAGAAGGTTGTGGGTAGAAATGATCATTAAACCAACAATATTAATGAATACAGAAGCATGGACGGACATATAAAAAAAACATGAGATGGAACAGTTAAATATATCCCAATATAAAATGTTATTGATAGTTTAGGAGCAGAAGAAAGAAACACCATACTATGGGCTCATAAGTGAAACGGGAACATGGCCATACTCACATATATTAATTTATTAGGAAGTTCATGTAGCTGTTTGGACTGATCCACTGGGAGGAGAAGAGAATGGCATGGGACATATTAATGGAGTAAACGAAGGAAGGTAAAGAGGACAGACAACTGGATAAATGAATTGAGGAAATTGGCAGAGAAATGACAATAGGCAGCACAGGGACATAGAGACAATAAACAAGGGTTAACAAATCAGAATGAAAGGGAAAAACAATCAAAGAAAAAATAGAAGAAATAGAATTAAAAAATTAAAAAATAATACTAAATATAAAATTAAGATTCATAAATAATGATAAGTTCCCACAAAAAGAATACCTAAAGAAATAAAATGTAAAAAGATGTAATGAAATCCCCAGATTAAGATTAAATATGGTAAATACAAAGGTAAATTACAAAGGTCAGTTGAGAGAGGAAGATGTAAAATGTACAGAGGGAAGAAACCACAGAACACTTATTGACAGGTGAAAGGATTCAGAAAGTCGTGGGGCGGGCACAACATAATAGAGGGGAAGAAATATACAGGGTGGTAACATCAACAATACAGAATGGCTAAGAGAAGGAGGAGCACAAATAATAAAACAAATTGAGGAAATAAAGAGATATATGTAGGGAGAAGAAAAAAAAACCCCTGTAAAAATACCTTTCACTCATTCGATATGCTCACTAGAGATAGTGATGTAGGCAACAACAACAACATCAATCAACTGACCTGCAGCTAAATTCATTACAAAAGACACGATTGGAACGCTTTTCTTCACAATAATTTGAAAAAAATTGTAATTCCTTTAAAAACAACTGGATGGTCACGGTTGGAACGCTTTTGTTCATACGTTTTCTCAATGAAGGCCTGTCTTCGGGCGAAACGTATCGGCTCTATTTGTGTTTGAAATTTGCATAATTTCAGCACATGTACAAAAACCAAGATGAATTCGACCGTGAAATATTTGTTTTGAAAAATGTTCTGTTTCGAACCATCATCACCGGGATTACCGTATTTATAGAACAACAACATCTAAAATAGATATATTCTTGAAAAGATATAAACTTTATAATACATCAAATTACAAAACAGTGGAAGAAGTGGTTTATACTAGATGTTAACATAGAAACAAGTGAAATAAATGATTTACAGGAAGGTAGACATATTTTAAACATGTGGCAGGTAGGAATTACATTTTTAATTACGTTTAACTTTAAAAAGTAAAATGTTGATGTAAAGTTTTGCACAGGAGTCATTAAATTCAGCAGCAATATTGTAAACAATGAAACAAGGTAGTGGACGTGCTAGAAATAGCAGCTAAATCTCACATAGCCTCTCACATCCTTCTATCGTCAAATATAAAGACACATTAGATAATCTAGTCGTAGATACACTCTGACTGAAGTCAAATATGGAATAAATAATTCAATATATTAATAATACTTGCATACATTGAATGTAGTGGGAATGTGAAATATGTGAGATGACCTCATAAGGTCAAAGTTGAAGTCCACGAGGTCAGTGAAAATCTCAACACAACTTCCAACCACAATTATTCATGTAAAACTGCCATATATTTTATATATAACATATAATTATGACACGTAATATATTATTGAAACTACCTTGTAACATATGTGTAAGGTCCTGAGTTCAACATATGGGACATACAAAACAACGGAACGAACTTTTGAATACAAACAAAACAACATGGAACGAAACGAGCCAGTAAGTACAACTAATACTTAGTATATTGAGTTGTTACATGGGTACACAAATCTGAAATTTTGGTGGGAATTGAACAGTCGATTATATCAACCGCAGTATTTGACTGTTACTTTATGTTATCGCCACTAGAAGGATGACAGGTAAAGTTGACCTCTACGGAATTTGAACTCAGAATATTATATATTCCCTTCTCCCTATCGGATAATTGAGGAAATAGACCATACAAAGGGGAATAACTTCTACAACCCCAAACAGAGTGTAATAATATAACATTAATTAATGTCTACATGTTGTTATCTGACACTGACTCATTGTTTACATCTGACAACGGTAAGTTGATAAAGATTTACTTTAAGGCTGTAATAATGTGTTGTAAATAATAGAATTATGTGAACACTTCCAGGATACAGTAATTATATTGAAGTGAAAACACATCATAACAACATTGGAAAAATATATTTCCTCGTCCTAACTTTTACGTACAGGATAATAAATACTTCCATACTGAAATGTTGATCTGTTATTTTTGAAAATCTAGTATCGTCTGTTACATGGGATATAAAGTAAATTACAGTTAAAATACTGAAATGTGGTGTAATTAATGTTATATACCTGAAATAGAAGTTAAATGTAAAACTGAAATGGAAAGTTATGTTTCAATTCTTTCTTTTTGATTGAGTCTACAGTGTTGGTGAAAGGATTGGTGGGGGTCGTGATGTGAACAATCCTTTCTTGACCCCTTCAACGTACCTGGGCGGACTTGGACGATCGCACTATGACCCTTTTTATCAATTTTTTTTCCTTAAATTTAACCCTATCCCTAACCCACCCTAATGTACGCAACTTATTCGTTTATTATTATATTTCGGAAATTCTCTCTGAATTGTATATTATAGATGAAGGAGATGACGATTGACAAAAAAAAAACGATTAAAAAAAATAACATTATGAAATATTTATTTTTGTTTTTAATCACCCCCACCCCACCCCACCCCACCCATAGTGCGGCTCGTCCAAGTCCGCCCGTAGCTGATTCAGGGAGAGGAGAGGGGATCAACTACGATACCTGATTGGTACTTTATTTATCGACCTCGAAAAGAAGAAAGGCAAAGTTGACCACGACAAGGTTTGAACTCAGAGTGCAGAGAGCCAGGCGGAGTTTCTGAATAAGCACATCATTTAATGGGATGAAACTTCTTTCGTTTTCAATTTTTTTTATTTTAGAAGTTTGTTTTTGGATTTCTATGTTTTACGAATGGAAGATTCGAATTAAAAAAAAAAAAAAAAAAAAAAAAGTTCAGTAACATATATTTGTAGAGGATAGGGAAGAGGCATTTATAACCACTATATTACTGGTACTTTGTTAATCCCAACTAAATGAAAGGACCCTGGAAGGAATCAAAATCACAATGTAGATTAAGAAAACCTAAATTTTAATTATGTCCTTGGTACTTATTTTATCAAACCGAAAAGTATGGAAATTAAGGTCCACCCAGGTGAGATTTGAACTCAGAATATAAAAGTATGTAACTTAATACCATTTTTGCTATCCCAAACATGTATACACACCCATGAATGGTAGAGAATAGTGTTTAACTATTTAGTTAGTTCCTCTGGTGAAGATACTTCACTCTAGTCTTGTTGATCTAAATACACAAATAATACATCCCAGATGCCAGAAACACAAACAGTTTATATTTAGTGTACATAATGATAACTATACTGGAAATGTACTTCTGTAGATACAAGTGGAATATACTGACTATATTCTAGTGCTCAGTGATACACCAATGGATGTTACAAAGTCTCTCTTCCTTATTCCTCTAAATTCATGTATCTCTGCTACTCAATAATGTCCCCCCTCCACCAATATGTTTAATCTTCAGCTAAGTTGGTGGTATCATAGCTTATTAATGTTCCATGTATAATATATAACTAGTATTAAATATGCATCCTTCCCTGTACTTGTTGAAGTAGTGATGAATGAATGATGAAGTCATTATATATTAACTTGTACATTTAGATATTAAATAATTAAGAGATACCACCCACAGCAAAATAACTAGATATGTTAGTGTTAACATATTTTATGTTTGGTTTATTAAAATACTAAGTGGAAATAAATATGCAGTGAGAAAAATAAAATCAATATTAGTCAAAGACCAATATTATATTCTTTTTACCAACAAGTACATGATACAACTCCAGACATGTTCTGTAGAACCAGAATAATGGGAGACTTACTCTCCTACATCACACACACCTGATGTATGGCATGAGAACTTTCTGGTTAAGACATTGTGTTTTATAATGGGGAACAAGTTAACATGTCCACATGTCTTAAGAAATATGATGTGAGTCACCATTGCATCAACAAGTACAGTGAAGACTATACATTGTTAATGAAGTCATACAATCGAAACATGTCTGGAGTTGTCTCCCATACTTGCCAGAATAATTAAAGTAATGCAGTTAGCATTAAATACTTCAACACTAACTTAATTATTTTTCATGCAAATGGTGTCCCTGACTAATTTATCTTCTTAACAATTCTAGTTTTCTATGTCAACCAGAGTACATTCTATTACATTTAGTTATTGATTAACCCATCAGCATGTATGGTGAAGTATATGCTTTGCTGATGAGGTCATAATAATACTGAAACATGTTGGCAGTTCTCTCCTGTAGTTGCCAAAATAATTCACAATTTACACTTGCAGTTCCATTTCCACAAACAATAAATAATGAACTGCTGGTTGTAACATCACAGACTTTCTCAGCTGATAGCATTTTACATTCAAACAGATAAATTTTGATTGGATATGTTTTGGGAGGACCAATTATACCAGTGGCCACTCTTTTGAATCACCAAATATCTTGCTACAGAGCCTTGTGTTGGAGGAGCTTTGTGAAAAACATACATTTCACAAGTTAGTAGGATGTAAAAGTCATAGATTGGAATTGATATATGGATTTCTAGGAATAGGGTAGAGAGACTTTCTTCTAACATTCACTGATGTATCACTGAGACCATCTTCATATATATATTTAGCATTACAATATGGTATGGTCATTGATCTATATATGGCAGGAATCTCTTGCAGTAAATAGTAAGAATAACATAGAATATTATCAACATTCCATTTACATCTACAGAACAAAATTACCAGTGTAGTTGTATTATATAGACTAACTATAAACTGTGTTTCTGGCAACTGGGATGTATTACTGGGATATTTAGATCAACATGAACACTGAGAAGCTACATAGTTAAACACTACTCTCTACTATTCATGGGTGTGTGTATATGTTTGTAGTTTATTAGAAAGGATGGTGGATATCAGAATGGGTATTTAGCTACATCCCTTTATGTTCTGAGTTCATATCCCAACACGGTCGTCTTTACTTTCCTTCTGCTGTGTTTGATAAAATAAATAGCAGTCAAGTATTGAAGTAGATTTAATCCACTCTGTACTTCCCCAAAATGTATGGTATTTTACCTGTGTTAGACAATAATATTTATTAACTGATGCTGGCAGTTCAGAGATGGGCAAATTGACAGAAATGCTTGAGTTCTGGATTTAGTTTTTTTTGTTTCCTGTATTTAGTTTAATCTATCAGCTTTTTAATTTTGAGTCCTACCAGGACCAACTGGTCATTTCATTCCCCTGGAGTCAATAAAACAAGTACCAGTAAAATATTATTGTTAGTACATATTCCCATCTACAGATATTTGTTATTACTGTTACTCTAATGGAAATACAAATAACATCCATTGTTGTTAACTGACAATTAAAATATACTGACTTGACATAATGAATTTGTTGGAGTAGACACAATGACAGTCTTCTTATGGCATTGTATGTTGGAATGAACTTGGACCTCCCAGACTAGTTTATGTTCAGCTGGAGAATATGTGAGTCAACATCTGCAGGAAAACAATGGGTGGGATGGAAATTACATAGGATTGACAGTTTGGAGCAGAAGGATTGAGTAATCTTGTAGGTGCAGGATCTGGGGATAATACACAGTATGGGTGACGTGATGAGAAGAGGTGATTGTGTCTGGTGAACTTGGGTGGAGGTGATATTCAACTAACTTATTGAGAAGAACAAAGCCATTGTATTAACGATATACTAGACAGAAAGAAGACACAGCATGACTGTGGGTCAGATGTTGTTGTAGTAGTGATAGAATAAACAGAGAGAAGACACAGCATGACTGTGGGTCAGATGTTGTTGTAGTAGTGATAGAATAAACAGAGAGAAGAGACAGCATGACTGTGGGTCAGATGTTGTTGTAGTAGTGATAGAATAAACAGAGAGAAGAGACAGCATGACTGTGGGTC
>JAYRBU010410127.1:0-11172 GCA_036023795.1 Vulcanoctopus hydrothermalis
GTGTGTTCTTGAATGGCTAATATGAGTCTTCCACGCTGTAATTGCTTTAGTTTCAACACATGGTCTCAGATCAAATCACTTGCCAGACAAGTACAACTCCAAAATATGATATAGTCCCCTACTTTTGGATCTTGAAGACACTCAAAAATGTTCAAAATTGCAGATAACATTAATGAACTGATAAGCATGGTAGAACTAACAGCAGGAACACTCACTTTGAAAAGTCAAAATAGGCCGAGGGATTTTACAAGGTGATAGCTTATCACCCCTATTCTTTGTTATTGCTCTTATCCCATGCTCCATAGAATTGAGAAAAGTAAAAGCTGGATATAGTCTAGGAAAAGACCAGGAGCCAGTTAACCAGTTGTTTTTCATGGATGACCTAAAGTTATATGGCAAAACTGAGAGAGAACTGAATACTCTTGTTGGTTCAGTGAGAGTGTTCAGCAATGATATCAAAATGAAGTTTGGTATTTCCAAGTGTGGGATCCTTGTGATGAAGAAAGGGAAATACCATATAGTGCTGGAATAAATACACCGAACAAAGAGAAGATACAAGAGATAGATACAGATGGTGGATATAAATATCTTGGAGTTTTGTAAGCTGATGGTATAAAGGACGGAATAATGAAAGACAAAGTCACGAGTGAATATTACCGATATAGCGTAGGAATAATTAAATGGACAAAGGAAGACCGTGAGAAGGTAGATAGAGAAACCAGGAAAGTGATTGCAATATACAGAGCCTTGCACCCACTGGCAGATGTTGACAGGTTATATTTTAGCATAAACGATGGAGGATGAGGACTGATAAGTGTAGAAAACTGTGTGGAGCTAGAGGTAAAGAGTTTGAGGAAGTATGTTGCTGACAGTAATGAGATACTTTTGATACCAGTATGAAGAGAGGAGATATTGGATGAAGGAAGGGAAAAAAGTGAAATCCTCAAAACCAGAAAGCAACAATATGAGCAGAAAAGCTTACACGGAAAGTTTTTTCGAAATACTGAAGGGCATCAAGATGAGAAGTCATTTCAGTGGCTAAAGAACGAAGTTCTGAAGAAAGAGACAGAGGGTTTAATCTTAGCTGCACAAGATCATGCAATTAGAATGAGATACATCAGAAAAAATATAGATCTTGGCTGCATGTAGAATGTGTGGTGAAAGAGAAGAGACAGTTGCGCATGTAGTCTCTGAATGTAAAATGCTTGAACTGGAGACATGACGAAGTTGCTACAATCTTACATTGGCGAATTTGTAAAAAGTTTGGATTTAAGCATGCAGAAAAGTGTTATGACCATAAAGCAGAACATGTGCTTGAAAACAACCACATGAAGATTCAAATGAATAGGTAAATGGAACATTCATGACCAGATATTGTCACTTTACTTCATTTATTATTAGGTGTCAAGAGTGCTGTTTAATCAATGTTGCTTGCCTGTCACAAAGAACACGAGAAAATAGAAAGATGCCAGGAACTGAAGTATGAAATTCAGAGAATTTGGAATTATCGTACAGTTGTTATCATGCCAATTGTAATAGGAGCCTTAGGAACAGTGACAAAAAGTTTAAATGGTTGGTTGAAGATGTTGGATATCGAGGTGAATTTCCTAACTCTACTGAAAGGTTGTTTGCTTGGCACAGCAAGAACCATTAGAAAGGTGCTAGATACCTAAGGCTGTGAGATATCAGCTTCATTATCTAGCAAACTAACACTAGTAGAACAACAAAATTCTGAGAGAGAAAAGAAATAATAATAATAATAATTGTTTCTAACATAGGCACAAGGCCAGAAATTTTCTGGGGATAGGAGTAAGTCGATTAAATCGAATCCAGTATTTGACTGGTACTTTGTTTATCGACCCTGAAAGGATGAAAGGCAAAGTTGACCTTGGTGAGATTTGAACTCAGAACATAAAGAGCCAAAACAAATACCATAAGGAATTTTGTCTGATACTCTAATGATTCTGCCAATCTACTGCCAACAACAACAGCAATAAAAATAATAATAATTCTTTCTAATACTGGCACAAAGCCAGACATTTTTAGGAGGGGTAAGTTGATTAAATCAACCCCAGTAATTGACTGGTACTTTGTTTATCCAAATGGATGAAAAGCAAAGTTGGCCTCGGCGGGGTTTCAACTCAGAGCGCAGTGAGCCAGAATGAATACCACAAGGCATTCTGTCTGATGCACTAACAACTCTGCCAAGCCACAAGGCCAACAACCCCAGTACTTGACTGGAAGGATGAAAAGGCTTAGTTGAGCTCTGCCTTTCATCCTTCCAGGGTCGATAAACAAAGTACCAGTCAAATACTGCGGTCGATAAAAGAAATCATTACTATCACAAAGACAGACATAAAGTGTGGGGATTTACATATAGAATCGAATGAGTAATAAAAAAAAAAGGCATGAAATATAAATATACATAGTATACAAGTAATGATGATAATGATTTAGTCCTCCTGATACGGGAGGACCTTAGAGCCTGTCGAGGAATCCCCACAGATCCAAGTTCACCCTGAACACCAAGGGCAAGGGCCCTCTCCAACTGTCATTCTCTGACCTACAGGCATATATTTAGAGCGGCCTCATCCACTCTTGTCATTTTTTCCACTCTCACCCACTTTTCATCAAATTCACAAAGGGAAGCACATCCCTCTCCTCCCTCACCTTCCTTTTCAAGTGAAACTTGAAAAAGTTAATGAGTGCTTGACCAAAGAGGAAAACGTTTGTCCTCAGACCTCTCAACCTCATCTACCACACAACCTCTTTCACTGTAACCACCAGACAGAGGAAAACTACCTTCCTTACCCGGTTAAAGGAGGACGGCAGGGCAATCATCATGATGGACTCGGCCGACAGCTGGATCCGTCCCACATGCAACAGCAGCTGTTTGACAAAACTCCACAAGTCAGTAATGCTTGGAGACTGAACAAGTGCATTTTGTTGGTCTGCGCACATCTTGGACAGGTCCGTCTGACGACACTTTCGTGCCTATAGATTTTATCCCAAACTGGCCAAGGACTTCTAGAAGTTATCCATAGTGGTCCCAGACATGAAAGTTCTCCAGAAAAGACTAGCCAGTTCGTTTTTGTTGATGCCCAGAGTTTCCCGAGTACATCGTTGCTCTTCCCCTCCACTAACCTTCTATAGATTGCCAGTGTGGAACTTCCACCATTCCCACTGCCCGACTAGTAGAAGGTGGTGAGCACCTGACAACATTCAAGATGCCAGTTGCGCAGTCTCAGTATTTGCTTCACCCAGGACTGCAGCTCCATCAAAGAGATGAGCTGTGGAAAAATGTGCCTCACCCGTTCACCATCCAGGAATCTCTGCAGGTGGTGCAGCCTAAGTGCATGTCTGGGTATCAGAAGCCACAGCATGCCTAGCCCACCACACAGAAAATACTGGCAGAAGATGGACCACCTAATGCACCCCTTCTACAAGAAGTTGAAGAGCAGATGCTCAAATCTAGTCAGACAGAAATTGGGGCAAAGCATGACGATCAGGCAATAAACAATAATAGAGGTAACGTAGGCATTCGCCACCTGTGCCTGACCTCTCAGGTACAGCTTCCTCTCAGCCCATTTCTGGGTAAGACTGGCAACCCTGCTTGTTACTTCATCCTAGTTCCAGTCCACCTGGAGGTTGGGACCAACCAGACCCCGAGCAGTTTAACTGGTCAGTTGGTCCAGCACCCCACGATGCTGTCCGACGGCATGGACTTGCCTCTCCAGGTGCCGAGCTGCAAGCTCACCAACTTGTCCGGGTTCATCTTTGCACCTGCTACTGCCTCGTATTCCTTGAGCATGGTGCCGTCTCCACTTCGGTGGTGTCTGACACCATGACAGTGATATTGTCGGCATACACTGACATTGCCCTCCCGCATTGTCCCAGTTCAAAAGGCATGCCTCTCAATCGCTCCAGCTTCAACAGCAGTGGCAGGAGAGCCAGCACATACAGAAGAGGTGAAATGGAACACCCCTGATGAATTGAGTTCGCAATGCTAAATGGTTCCGAGAGGTGGCCGTTTACTCTGAACACCAAGCAGATGCCACTGTAGATTGCAGCGATGCAGCCTCTGAAAACGGGCCCAAAACCAGCCGCTTTCAACTGATCCAAATTGATCAGGTCCCCACCGAAGCCAGCTTTGATCCCAACCTCGCATGAGGTGGAGGTTGTCATAGATGGACCTGTTCGGGATTGTGCATGTTTGCGCTTCTCCAACCAAGCTACCACCGATAAGCACCAACCTCTTCGCTAACACCTAGGCCAAAATCTTAAACTTTGCATTCAGCAGAATTATGGGCCAAAAGTTGTCCACTACATTCCCCTTTTCGGTGTCCTTTCTCAGCAGCACTACTATGCTCCGGCTCACAGAACTGGGAATTCTCCCATTCTGCTGCCAGTTGTGGTAAGCATCTGCCAAGAGGTCGCCAAACAATTCTGGCATGTACATGTAAAGCTTATGAGCAGACTATCCAGACCTGGCAATTTTCCCCCAGTGCAGCCGCTTATCACCTCTCGTATTTCAGCAGCTGTTATCGTCCTTTCGCAAAACCTCGCCTTTTCCACCGGGAGTCGCAGCGGGCCGTCAAGGTAGGCAGTAAAGTCTACTGCCACTCTTTTCTCTGACCCACAATCGACTGCTCTGAACAGTCGAGCAAAGTGCTGTTGAAAAGCCACACACATCTGCCTGGAACCGAATAGCATGTGCCCATCCAAGTCCGTCAAAGACAGAATTGTAACTTTGTTTCCATGCTGTGCCTCCGCCACTCGGGCCCATCAAGCTTTAGCTCCCTCGTGTTTTAGTGCATGAGCCCTAGCTCTGACAACGTAGCCTTCATGTTTCGCATTGAAGAAATAGTCGAGTGTTATTCTCGCCACTAACACGTCGGTCGCAATGCCTTTGCTAATTGCTTCTTTTAGCTTGCTAACTATCTCCCCCTCCAATCTATTTCTCTATTACTAGCTTTTTACTAAACGCTACCAATTCTGACCTAATTGCCCTCTTCAGGGTGCTCCACCACCAGTTGTTGACAATTGCCCCCCGTCAACTGCTGCCTAACTAAATCACTGTAGTCTTTGCATGCCGGTAGACAGGTCCCTGTCTATGGGTCCTATCTAAGTTGACCGTGCAGATCACAAGTTTGTGGTCTGTGTAGCCAATCAGCTTGAATTGTAGACATCCTACACTATCCCTGTCAGCTAGACTATCAAAACCTCTATCTAAATACAATTTGGACGACCTTCTCTGGTTACTCCATGCCCACACTAGCACATCCAGGAAGTCCTGTCGGTACCTGTTGGACAGTTGGAAATGTCTGAGCAGGTTTTTGAGGCTATTGCACCCCTTTCTATGCACTAGCCCCACACAATCATATCATGCATAAGAAACGCAATTCCAATCACCCACTAGTACTAGAGAGTGGGACGTAGTCAGGAAAGCTTCTAGATGCCTGAAGAAATCAGGCTGTCCTGCCCCTGTCTGGGCATAGACAGCCACTAGTCTAAAGGCACCACCTTCACTGCCATTCATGTCCAGGACAACCGACTTACCATCTGGGTCCAAGAAGATTGTCTGTACCTCGAGATCTAAGGATTTCCGGAACAACACTGCCACCCCACCACTCGCTCACAACAGGCCACGAGATGAGTACATTATGTAGTCATTGAAAATGAGCACAAGGGCGTGCGCTCCAGAAAACCTTGTCTCAGTAATGGCTACCACATCCATGTCCAGTGACCTGAGGTCATTGAGAAAGTAACCATTCTTCCAAGCTGAACCCAGGCCATGAATATTTATACAGCCATTTTGGTTGGTGAAAAGTGAAAGAAAAGTGGAGAGGTCACTCCCTTGGTCCCCGAAAAGGTAGGTTGATCAGACTGTCTCATTGGGTAAAAGGGGCATTGAGAAGGGTAAGGCACTTTTTTGTGGTTTGAATTTTAAAGGTTCTATATCATAGAAGTATTTCGTTTTTTAAGTTATAATTAGTGCATCTGTTATAATTAGAAGTCTGTCTGGTGGAGTTTTGAACAGGAGTTCCTTAAACCATCCCTTCTTGTCAAAATGTTGTTGTTGTTAACAACTTCCACCATCAAATCACTGTTGCTCTTTCGAACAACAGTGACGTTGCTGATGGGTTGTTGTGTTTGTGCATTTGGTTGTTGCTGTTCTTGTATTTGTATTTGTTTTCTTGCTTTCTTATGTGGTTGTGTTTGTGACTGTTGGTTATTTTGTTGTCGTTGTGGTGGTGTTGTTGTTGGCTGATTATGGAATGATGAATTTTCTGTCTCCCTTTCTTGTCTTTTAACCTTCAACTTGGGATGTTTTGTTTTTGCCCTTTCTCTTCTCCCCAACACAGGCCTTTTGTTGTGTTCTTGTATTGCCCTCGTCGAGGTGGAAATGTGAGAGTGTGCATGGGAATTTCTTTGTGTTGGTGGGTTTGTGGGTGAGGGAGGGCTTCTTTTGTTTGAGGTAATGGTGTTGGGATCATCCTCGGTTTCGGTATTGGTCTCTGATGTTGTTGTTGTTGGTGTTGTGTCAGTTGGTTTGCTGTTGTTGATATTGTAGTTGTTGTTGTTGTTGATGATGTGGTTGTGGTGTTGGCAGCAGTGCATGCTTTTGCTCTGTAGCCCTTTTTGTTGTTGTTGAGGGCAGAGGGCCTTCAGGTGGTTAATGCCACCACATGTATCATATCTAGGCCTTCTGTCTTCTACATTCACATGCAGTTCCTGCCCATTTGAGATGTCAATCCAATTGGGGATCCTGTCCAGGGTTTCTGGTTTTACCTGAACCAAGATATCCAGCCCTATACCACTCCACTGCACTTTTCAAATTTTTTTGATTTCGAGCAGTGAGTCTGCTCCTTCTGGGCATCCCACCACCCACCAGAAGTCCAGCTCTGGTGGTACATTTGCAATTTTTATCCCCACCACTTGCAGGCTCAAGTAAATAGGAATGAGGACAAATTCCTCAATCCTGCATGTGATGGTGGAGTGCTTTTGGGCCAGGGCTTCCGAAATAAAATTCACTCACACGCAGCCATACTGGCTCTCACAGGAGTGACAAAATTGATATTGCCCTATATGTGCTTTAAGTACATTTCAGCTTGCTCTTCAGAAGCCCGTTCTAATCCTAGCTGTTTGCTCTAGGAGCTGCGGTGGCACCGTGAGTGTGGTCTTCCTGCTGTTTCTATGGATGGGCTTTTCAGCTTCTTCCAAGAGCACATGTCTCTTGTTTAAAGGGACCCAGTTGAAGCTTTTTGCAGTTCCTGCAAAGGAGTTGTTCTTTGCGATACTGCTACTGTTGTTGTTTTGTTGTTTTTCTTGTTGTTTCTGCTGTTCGTCCCAGCAGCTACAGAGAATGTGGTGGTAGGGGTGCCAGTAATATTGTTTTTGGTGTTGTTCTTGTTGTTACTGCTGTTGCTGTTGTTGTTGTCGTCATCGTCGTTGTTTTTACTGATGTTGTTGCTCCTGCCATTGAGCTTGTTGACAGTGTTTTTGTTCTGGATATTGCCATTGCCTCGATCGCTGTTGTTGCTGCTACTGCTGCTATTGTTGTTGTTTCTGCTATTGTCACTTTTATTGCTGTTTGCATTATTATTGTTGTATTTCATGTTGCAGCTCCTACAAAGGAGTTGCTCTTTGCGATACTGCTGCTGTGGTGGTTATTGTTGTTGTTGTTGCTTTCATGTAGGTTTCAATACAGAAGTAACTGGAACGCTACCGCTTTCTGCTTCTGGCAAACACAGAACACCGTTCACGTTCACTGTCTTTCTCACTCCCACCTCTCTTGTTTCTTTTGCCTCACTCCCTCTCATTTCTGTTGTTCTCCCTCGAACATTCTTATTGAGGGATTGATATCCATTAAACATTTTTTTTCAATTTTGAAGTCGTATTGAATGTTTTTCAAAACAAAATTAAACAAATAGATCTCGAAACAAAATTAAACAACTAGATCTCTCCGGCAGGGGAGACCTCAAATTTTAAAAAAAGGACTTACCAGTTGCCCCCTCATCATCTTCTCTCTTCGACCATACAAAAATAAACAACGAATTTCCTTCCAAACAGGGTGAAAAACACCGAAAACTTCATAAAATCTCTGGAGCCGATGAGTAGGTCAGCCGGCCATAATAACAACAACAATAATAATGATTTCTTCTATTTGCCACAGGGACGACGGATGGGGATAATTACAAGGACAGTTATAAAGTGTGGGGTTTACATAAAATCAAATGAAAAAAAAACTGATGAGATAAAGGGTATAATGGTGATTTCTAGTTTATGCACAAAGCAACACAATTTTGTAAATCTAATTGACCCCAGCACTTGATTTGTACTTATTTTATTACATCAGAAGGATGAAAAGTAAAGTCAGCCTTGGCATGATTTGAATACAGAATGTAAAGTGACAACTAAATAGTGCAATGCCTTTTGTCTGGTACTCCACTATTAATAATGGTAATTAATCAACGATGGAGCCCCTATGCACTTGATCAATCTACTAGAAATAGCAGCCACATTTCTCTCAAATCACACCCTACCATCTTAAAAAAGAGAATGACCTAGATATCCCCAAAAGGACAGTATGGTCACTGGTAGAATGCCTTTGACCATAGGTCTGCTCAATCAAGGTTGACCAGGAACAAAACAACAACAACAACACAATACTTATTTCTAAAACTAGCACAAGGCCACAAATGTTGCGGGAGGAGGGAATAGTTGATTAAATTGACTCCAGTACTTGACTGGTACTTTATTAACCCCGAAAGGATTAAAGGCAAAATTGACCTTGGCAGGATTCGAACTTAGAATGTAGAAGGTATTCTGTCTGACACTCTAATGATTCTGCCAATCCACCAATAATAACGAATATTTATAACTTTGGCACAAGACTATACATTTATAAAGAAAAACTATAAGTGATTCAATCAAATACACCTTTTAGCAGTGTAGTAAGCGGAAAAATAGCTTCAACTAAGATTTGCACATGCTGCAGAAGTTTTAGGGAGGAAGAAAAAAAATGAGTGCAAATTCTTAATACTTTCACCAGTAGTCTATGATAAGATTTGACCTTCAGATAGCAAGGTAACGAAATACTTATTAGTTACTCAAGGCTAAAATAATGATTATTATTATCATCATATTTTATGCCCATTTTTCCATACTGGCACGGGTTGGACCGGTCTGTTCTGGCACAGTGTCTCACCATTGATACACACAACAGAGAAAACCATCAGTCTTTGTTACTGTGTATGCCATGTTATATTTTTGGCATGGTTTTTATGGCTGGATGCCCTTCCTATTCTCAAACACTTTACAGTAAGGAGTGGGTGCATTTATCGTGCTGCCAATGAGGATGATGATGGAAATAACTCCCAATAAAAACTAACTTGGACCGTGATAACCCATCCAACCCATGCCAGCTTAAAAAGTAAATGTAAAACGATGATGATGATCTTATACATATATAACCGCAATGACTACCACAATAATGAGAATGGTAAGCACAATGAGAGTAACCAGCAATAACAACAACAATAATAATAATAAGAAAACAGTGTTTAGATAAAAAGATAAAAAAATAAATACGCACCTCTAGAGACTGGCGAAGGGTTTCTACAGGAACTGGAGGCAGTGTAATTTGACTTCCCAACAGGAATAAAGGTTTCTTGGCCTGCACTGAAACAAGAGGATATGGGTTCCAGTCATTGATGTGTCATTGGTTTGGGGATCATGTCTCGCTCATGTCTCATTTGGCTTGGTTGCTATGACTGGATGCTCTTCTTATCAGCAACCACTTTACACAGTATACTGGGTGCATTTATCATGGCACCAACACTAGAAAGGTTGTCATGTCCATGACACAACTAAAGAGTCCTCTCTATCCTATGTTTTTCGTTTGATTGCCAACGACTTTACAGAGTGTACTGGGTGCATTTTATCATAGCACCAACACTAGAGAGGTTGTCATGTCCACGATATGACTAGAGTCCTCTCTATGCCTATGCTGTCTCCATTCGACTGCCAACCATTCTACCAAGTGAATGGGGTGCATTTTATTCTATTTGGCACCTGTGAACAGGTGAGTTGGGTGGTGAGAGAGAGGGGGGATGATGGATTTTTAATTTGAATAATGATAGTAATAATAAAGATGTTAGGGTTGAAGAATAGGGAGGTAATGAAGAGGTGGTATGGATGGGGAAGGGGATGGGTGGTAAGTGAATAGGGATGTGAGGGTATCGAAGACACCGGGAGAGGGTGAGGGGGAATGAGGAGGTATTGAGGAGGGATGAATGGGAAGAGGATGGGTGGTAGGAGAGAGGGGGGATGATGGATTTTTAATTAGAATAATGATGGTAGTATAAAGATGTTAGGGTTGAAGAATAGGGAGGTAATGAAGAGGCAGTACGGATGGAAAGAGGATGTGTGGTGAGTGAATAGAGATGTGAGGGTATTGAAGATGCAGGTAGAGAAGCCAACAGGAGCCCAATGGGTGGGTGGGTGAGAGAGGCCCGGATGTTGATATGTTATACATTTTACCACCTGTTCTCTATCCAATCATCTCCTTGGTCAGACCCAGTGTCTTGAGGTCAGCCTTCACCACTTCATCCTACGTCTTCCAAGGTCTCCCTCTTCCCAGTGTTCCATCCACTTTGAGTGCTTGCACTTCTTTATACAGCTGTCATCACTCATACACATCACATGCCCATACCAGCATAGTCTTCTCTCTTGCATGCTACATCTAATACCTCTTATACCTACTTTTTCTCTCAGCTCATTTGTGTTGTGTCGTTCATGCACACTAATGTTACACATCCTCTGCTGGCAACTAAGGGCTTCTCTCTCAGAGTGAAAGGCAGACTGTATGATGCTTGTGCACAAACTGCAATGCTGCATCGCAGTGAGACGTGGGCCATGAACGCAGAGGACCTGTGAAGACTAGAGAGAAATGAAGCAAGCATTTGCTGGAAGTGTAATGTTAGTGTACATGAACGGCGGAGCACAGATGAGTTGAGAGAACAACTAGGCATAAGAGGAATCAAGTGTAGTGTGCAAGAGAGAAGACTGCACTAGTATGGGCATGTGATGTGTATGGAGGATGACAGCTGTATAAAGAAGTGCAGGGAGCTCAAAGTGGATGGAACCTGTGGAAGAGGAAGGCCCAGA